>PYWC01000084.1:458809-595233 GCA_003182015.1 Tuber magnatum | reverse complement strand
ATGCTATTGTGTGAGCTACACAGCTCTGAACAAGCTGTAAAGTGGAGACATTATTCCTATCATACTCCTCCAGCCCCGCCTTGATGCCGGGACGTCATGGGCAAACGGTTGTGGGGTTGTGTGCAGTCTGGTGAGGAGGAATCCTTGGAGACCTGCTTGCAACACCGTATACGTCGCTGCCATCCGGTCGACAGTAGGCTCTTCGCAGGATATACAAGAGGGCATAGGGTGGAAGGTGCAGTACCTCCTCCAAGTTTTTCAGCGTAAAACGGAACAAAACTGACGCAGTTAACGGGAGTTAACTATGGGGGTCCCGAAGATAGTGCCGGGTGGTGCCGGGATAACTGGTAGAGTTTTACACCTACCACGCCCAAAGATGTCCCCAACGCCATAGGCTCTGAAAGGGAAGTGCAGAGACACGAAAAGCATGATTGCTACTACAGGTAAGGTGTATGTGAGGTAGTGGTCGTGGGTAGCGCCCATTGGATTACTACCGGACCACCGTATCCGGCAGAAGACACCGGAAGCCCAAGACTGGTACATAGTAGATAGTTAAACCACTCATGGCAGCTTCTGGGGTCAAGTAGAGATCTATGCACAGGGGAAGGTTGTCCTAGATAGTCTAGTTCATGCGGCGTCTTGACTGTTAGCCACTGGTAAGATGCAGATGCGCAGAGGTTTTTACTCTGGCAGGGAAAATGAAAATGTGCCGCAGAAACGACAACCGCATCAGGTGAATACCGACTAGAGTCTGTCCACACATACATGCCCGAAGGAGGTATCAGGAGACGTGTTGGACCGCCTTCAGCGGAGAAGGGTGTGCTCGAATAGTTGGAGTAAACTGATGGGGGAGTTTCTGGCATAAGATAAAACTACCTGCAAGTCTATGTGAGAACTCTCCTACTCCAACAATCAATCCTCTCAAGACCTTGATTGAGTGTAGCATCAGGCTTAACAATACTAAGTTTTACTGTTTACTTTACTCTTGCATCTGTGTGAACTTTTGGCGATAAGCTTGAAGTTGTTTGGTACGGTCGCAACCTTGGGATCCATTTTCCTCGGGGTGCTCCCGTTACAGTATATCGTTAAGCGACCTCCTCGCTTAACTTCCCTCCCGATTAATTGTTTTCCGATCTTCGGCACTGACCTTACGTGAATACTGGTGATCTTGTCTAGAACAAGTAGCCCAGGTCAGAAAGCGCAATGGCTAGTACCAAACTTCAAACTAGAATGGAATCCAACTGGGATTCAGACCTTGCCCTTGACGAGAACACTGCCGACACGTTCCTGCACCGGTTTTTGCTCATGTTCGCGGCATTGACTGGGACGGCGACCAGTTGCTCTTGGAGGCTGCCCCTATTCAGTTACCTGTTGAATGTCTGAATCTTATGATTACGGACCCACGCGCTGCAGCACTCTCATTTTTCCCAGACCCTACTCTTGTCCACAATATGACCCCTCCCCCGCTGCAAGGGGTCCCATTTAGCCAGTTCTCCCATGAGTTCATGGAACCTTACATCGCCCAGGAGGTATCCAAGTTGATCAAGGAAGCAAAGTGGGAACTGAGGAACTGGAACACCCACCAGCCGCAGGTGTTCCGCACCCAGATTACTACGGAAGTGGTGAAATGGATGAATGTCCACCAGGAGGCATAACTGCGGATCATAAGGGATGAGCAAGGATGGAAGACTCGGATGACAGCATTGGAGAAGGCTTTCGGGGGAGGGTATAGTATTGATGCCGCGAATGATGTACTGATGATAGAGTCCGTGCCCCCACTCCCGCTCATCCATACAAAACCCCAGAACTTCGGCATAAAGTTGGCCATGAGAGCCAGCGACGACCAATGGAGGGTGTATTTGAGCCCAATCGGCATACGGATGTTGGAAAGCCTGCAAGGTGACTGCTATAGCTATACCTCCTCCTTCTCAAGAGCATCTGCTGGCTCCCTGTCGGTTCTGCCCTCAATTGCCCGGAGGCGTTCGGGTAGCCCTACGGTCGATCCAACTGATGGACGTCGAACAAGAAAAAGGACCTGCAAGCCGAAGGGAATTACAGCGCCAGATACGCCTGACCCTACACCTTGCCCGACCCCTGCTCCTATCATCCCTCACTCAACGCTTTTAGTTGCAACTCCTATACCTTCCATTGCCGCCCCAAGACCCACACCTCTGCCAGTCTCGTTGCCCGCTCCTGATACCTTCCATGCCATGGCCTTCCCACCAGCAGTATCGGCTACCCCAGGGTACCGGCCACTGCGTGCGGCTTTACCTGGATTTGTTGAACCGGTAATGGGCCAGGAAGAACGAGCACCCATCGCTCCATCATGGCGTACTCCAATCCCCGGAGCTGGGAGAGCTGCTCGTCCCGTTCCTTGGGTACCCATGATTCCCTCTGCCCCCTCAGAACTGACTCTTCCCTCCATCCTCCCCACGATTACTAGCCGCGAGTCGGACAGCCAAGACGAGCACTCTCTGTCGGGCTGCAAATTGGCAGAAACCCGCATGGGGTGGCTCTGTTACCACACGTACGGGTGCAGGAAGAGACCACAAACCTGGGTAAGGCACCGAAGGAGACAGAAGGAGGGAGACGGACGACCACCATGTGGGTACTGTGGGTCATGGAGGGATGCAGGTCCCCCAATGGAACCCTTGAGTTCTCCAGAGCTTCTGTTGTTTCTGGGCGGAACTCAGGCAGCTCCGAACACAACTGCTGGGGGTGGGCGACGACCTGTTCCACCACCGGTATCAGTACCATCAGGGCCTGACCCGCGCGAGGATGGGAATCAGGATGGCCAGGAGGAAAGGTTTGATGGGTATGATAGACCCCGGGAGACCCCAGGTAGAAATACAGGGGGTAGTGGAGGCGGAAATGGACCACCTGTTGGTGGCACTACAGGAGCAGGTGGAGATCCTGGGAACTCTGACCATGATAGCTCGGATGATGATGATGCCGATTCCCTCCCTGATTTGACCCCCTCTCTCGGCACTCACAAGGATGATTGGAGTGATGAGAAGAAGGGACGGTGGGACCGCCCTGCTAAGAAGCTAGCAAGGGAATTACGGAGCAGATCGACCTCACGGTCATCCTCCAGACAGTGGCAGAAGTAGTTGGAAAAACTGAGTGGAATTCCTGGGTTTAAGGGAAGGGTTACCCAACTCGACAGCTTCCTGCCGCTGGTGGAGGTTAAGTTCGAGTATTTTGCAGGGTGCAGGTTGACCGATATGGTCAAGGTAAACCTGGTCATCCCCCTTCTAGAAGACACCGCCTGAACATGGTATCTCGGGCTGCACTCCCATATCAATAAGGAGGCAGCCAAGCATATAGGAGTTCCTGTTAACAACAGTACTGCATTGAGAACGTGGGAAGCATTTCGGGAACGGCTCTAATGGAGCTTTGGCAGTGACCAAGCGGAACGGGACCCATCCCTGCTTGAGTGTCGAGACCAAGTGATGAAGCCACATCATATCGATGAGTACCTGGACAAGATAATTGACTATATGTATAAGCTTAGCTATACAGACCCTGTGCAGGTACAAGATAAGGTACGGTCGAGCATTACCCAAGAGGTTAGGGACGCGTGGGCACTCAAGGAGCCCCATCCAACCGACTTGAACGACAACCTTGATCTTCTTCGGAAGGTTGGACAGACGCTGGAAGACAACACCCAGTTCAGCAACCGAGTTATCCACCCTGTCCAACTGTTCCAGCCAACCGACAAGAAACACAATAGGTCCTCCACTTCCGCAAGATTTAAAAACAAGCCTAAAGGTTCGGGCACACAGAACCAAAGGCCTGCCGAACCTACTAATTACAACGCGGGGAAACAGGCAAAGCGGGCGACTTTGGACTATACAATAGTGCATAAGGAAATCCCGTTGGCTTTGACCAAACGTCGGAGAAAGCACAACCAGTGCACCAAGTGTGGACAAAGTGGTCACTTCTGGAGGAAGTGTACCGCCACGTCCCCAGTTGTTAGTTCATCCCAAGAGGCTCATGGGTTGAAATGGTCAGCCTCGGTAAGCAAGCCCACAGGTACAGACAAGCAGCTAAGGCGCATTGAAGCGCCACCACCGACTACCTTGTCAACGATACTTGAAGTCCGACAGGCATCACCTCATATCATGGAGGTTGATACTAAGAGCTCGGAATAGGTAAGAACCTATTCTGCTTAAGGTATAACCTTACTAACCTGTATTTATAGACCCTGAGGGATGGATAAAAAGAAACCCTGGAAGTGGCTTCTGGGATGGGTAAGTACCCCTCCGCTGCATTAACGACCCTGATACTGACTACACCCAGGCGGTGTGGGCAGATAGATGTTGCAGACCGTACACGGTGGACTGGGCTATCACTCCTTGGTCGGGTTTCAGGTTATTTCCTTTGTTCTAATTATACGTATCTCTTTCAGGATTTCTTTAGCTGGATGGGCAAGTCATAGGACACTATTTTGGTTGAGGGTGGGTAAGGTCTTCCTGGAGGAGACGCTCAACATTGGCGAAGGAAGGGTGCTTCGCTTGGAACCGGTCCGACAGTGTACCGTGACCCACCGCGGGAAAAATTTCTTATGTACAAGCAGAATTAGTTCAGGCTGGACTTGATCAAATGAACAGTGTTATTTCTCACTTTACCTGAGGAGGGTTTAGTACTCAAAATCAAGCTGGTGTGATAGTAAACACCCCAGCTATCGATAAAATGAATCCCAATCTCTTAACGTTTACCGACCCGTTGTGACCGCTCTTGTGTCGAAAGGCAAGAGACCAAAACCTTCTAAGCAAAGATGACCAAGTCCCTAAGACAAGAAAAGAGGCAGAAGCGTGACAACTTGCCTCATCACACCAAGTCTATTCACCTGCAGGGAAAGTTAGACTAAAAGATTAGAGCTAGACAGGTAAGCACAGAAGGGCTCCTGGTACTCGATACTGGAGCTACTGGGCCAGTGCTTAGTAGCCGATGGGTTAAGCAGACTCAGGCACCTTGTGTACGATGAAAGGTACACGTGCCAATAAGCGACGCAAGCGGTAATCACATTTCTGGGTCAGGTCTGCACTACACCGAGTCATTGGAGATGAGAATAGGTGACCACCATAATGAGATGCGCTTTGAAGTCGCTGACATGCCCGACACTAAGGTGGATGGGTATGTACCTATATCTTGGTTGACGGACTATAACCGCGACATAGATTGGAAAACAGGATCACTAACCTGGCACTCAGATTTCTGCTAGGCTAATTGCCTAGCAGAGCAAAGGCGGTTAGTGTTCATGACTGATGAAGAATTATTAGCTGAAGACCCTAGTAATGTGTCCCTGTTGGGCATTGTACAATTCTCCGATGAGGAAGGTGCTGACATTACCAACAAGCTACTCCCTGAGTATAAGGACTACGCGGACATCTTCAGTCGAGAACTGATTCAGGCATTGCCGGAGCACTCAAAGTATGACCATACGATTGAGTTGCAACCCGGAACTCAACCTCTGTTTGTGCCTATCTATCTGTTATTGGAAAAGGAGCTTAAGGCACTCCGGGAATATCTCAACGACATGCTGCGAACAGGAAAGCTATGGTGCTCCAGTTCCTTGGCAGCAGCCCCTATCCTCTTCGTGCCAAAACCAGATGGTACATTAAGACTGGTAATAGATTACCGAGTGCTAAACAAAATCACGGTTAAGCGTAAGTACCATCAACCATTGATGAATGAACTGCGAGATAGGTTAGGAAAAGCTGTTATGGTCACTAAGTTGGACTTGAAGAATGGCTACCACCTTCTGAGGATGGCAGAAGGTGAGGAATGGAAGACAGCCTTCGGGTGTAGGTATGGACTGTACGAATACACGGTCATGCCAGTTGGGTTATGTAATGCCCCCGCAACTTTCCAGAGTATGATAAATGAGGTCTTCCGAGACATCATGGATGAAGGAGCTATTGCATATATGCATGACATCCTGATCTCCTCTGAAACCATGGAAGAGCATGTCGCAATGGTAAGACGTGTGATGGAAAAATTGTGGAAAGTAAGACTATGCGTGAGTAGGAAGAAGTCCAGTTTCCACTAGTGGGAGGTTGAATTCCGCGGATGCAAGATCTCCGACATGGGGATCTCTATGTTGTCAGAAAAGGTGCAAACAACCAGGGATTGGGCACCTCCGACATGCATCGTCGACGTGGAAAGCTTTATGGGCTTTGCCAACTTCTGTTGGCAGTTCATAGAAGGTTTTAGCAAGATAGCAAAACCTCTAACGGACTTGACAAAGAAGGATGTCCGATGGGAATGGACACCGGCTTGTGCACAGGCCTTTAACTAGTTAAAGGAGGCGTTTACGTCCAAATCCATCCTGGCACATTTTGACCCTGAACGGCCAACCCAGCTGGAAACCGACGCTAGTGACTTCGCATTAGGAGCCGTCCTCTCTCAGTTCTGTGAAGATGAGAGATGGCATCCAGTGGCCTACCACAGTCAGAAGTTTCACCCAGGGGAGATGAAATTATGATGTCTATGATATGGAAATGACTGCCATTGTGGCGGCATTCAAGGAATGGGATCATCTGCTGCACTCAGTAACGGACCAATTGGTGATCTATACGGATCATAAGAATTTGGAATACTTTAATAGTACCAAGGTCCTTAACCGTAGGCAGCACCGCTGGGCTGAGTTCCTGGAACTGTTTAACTTCAAGGTGGTTTACCGAGAAGGACAGTTGAATGAGAAGGCAGATGCTCTGTCGCGGCGTAGGGACTACCGCCCTGAAGGGGGGAGTGATTTTCCGCCACAATCGTTTTTTCGCCCTGGACAGTCTAGTGTGCGCGTGGTGGTGAAAGAATGACTTATGTGTTTCCCAGCTACGACACTTCTACTTAAGAGAGAAACACATGTGTGCCAAGCCTCGCTCCCCAGCGTACGCCAAACCCCACTGCGCAACCCCAACGCCCATGAGTAGCTACAGGTACCTAGTGCCAACACTCCCCCTACCGGTGCTATCTCATGAAGTCTCTAGAGCTAAGTACAGTAAAAAAATACTAAATAACCCCGTTTTCATACTATCTCGTGCCTTATATACTACCCATAATCAACGCAAACCACATAGCTTAACAAACATCGCATGCCTGGTCCCCACCAAGGGCTTTGTCAAACCATCCGCCAACATATCCTCCGTCCCACAGTATTCCATGACCACCTCCTTTCCATCTTCTATGACCTCCCTAATCCGACAGACCCGAACGCCAATGTGTTTAGAGTGAGGTTTATAAGTGGTGTCTTTAAACGTAGATAAGGATGCCTGGTTATCGTTGTAGAGTACGCTCGTCGCGAGGGTTGATTGGGTGACTTCTTTCACAAGTTCGCGAAACCATAGTAGTTCCTGAATCGCTGAAGCCGACGCAATGAATTCCGCGTCTGCTGTACTCGTAGCTGTAATAGACTGTCGTCTCGAATGCCACCGAATGACTGCTGAACCCAGTAGAAGTGCGTATCCGGTAGTCGATTTCAAGGAACTCGTATCCCCGGCGAAGTCTGAATCCACGAAGCCGTGAAGCGTCAACTGAGTCAACTTCACTCCCCCCAGACTGAGTCTGAGACGTCTGGTGCCTGCCAGGTAACGCAAAACCCTTTTCGCGCACGCCCAGTGGTGTGCCGTAGGATCCGCGCTGAACCGCCCAAGGTAAGAAACCGCGAACGTGATATCCGGACGTGTGCCCATCGCTATCCAGCCTAAACTTCCGATCAGTTGCTGATAGAGTGCCTTCTCACATCGTTCATCATCCTCGGCGCCTGCCTTTGGTTTGTCTCTTTCCATCGGTACTCCCACCGGCTTGCAATCGCGCATCCCGAACCTCCCCAGGGTGCGCTCGATATATCCCTCCTGCGTGATGTAGACTGTCCTCTCCTTCATGTCCCTTGATATGACCATTCCGAGGAAGTGAGCGACCTCACCCAGGTCCACCATCTCGAACTCGGCCTTCAACCGATTGCGAATGTCCAGGACTGTTGTAGGCTCCCCCGCGATCAGCAGGTCGTCCACGTAAAGGGCAAGCATCGTTCCATTTGTATGTGTGTAGATGCAACAGTCGAACCGTCCACGCCGGAATCCAAGTTTCGTAACCAGAAACGTATCCATCGTAGAGTACCAGCATCGTGGTGACTGCTTCAGGCCATACAGGCTGCGGTTGAGACGCGCCAGCCGTGGACCCCCAAGAACCCCGTACGGGAGTCTCACATACACTTCCTCCTCCAATTTACTACCTAGGAAGGCTGTTACTACATCCATCTGATGTAACGCGAATCCACATGCCCCCGCGACGGCTAGCACGATCCGCACGCTAGCAAGACTCGCTACTGGTGCAAAGGTCTCCGTAAAATCTAGACCCTCTATTTGCCGAAATCCCTGTACGACCAGTCTCGCTTTGTATCTGGCTGTTTCTCCCTGTGGACTGAGCTTCCTTTGGAGTATCAGCTTTGTCGGGATTGCGTGTTTCCCGTCTGGAACACCATCCACGAACGTGAGCACTTTGTTTTTCGTTATTGATGCGCATTCGGAGTCAACCGCGGCTTGCCACTGTTCTGCCTCCGTGGTCTCCATCGCCGCCTTGTAGCTCGTGGGACCCATCTCGACCATGTAGACTGTCTCGATCATGGCGTTGGCTGAGTGTCCGACGTTCTGACTCGCGCCGTGACTCCTTGTTCGTCTCCCTTCATGTACCACTGGTAGCTCCCCTGTGCGTGCGTCCCAGAAGCTGCTATCCCCATCAGCCTCCAGCTCTCGTACCATCCGCGGAGCCTTCCTGCCTGCTTCCGGCCCGGGTACTTGTGCTTGCACCACTTCCTCTCTAACTTCATCCACTGACCCATCCGTATCCTCCCCATCTTCCGTCTCTTCATTAGACTCAGACTGGTGGCGGTCCGGCATCTCCACGTCAGGTTCCTCTCCATCAAACTCGTCTCCCCACGCCAGATGTTCTTCCCATGGCTGCACCGCAGGGGCGTAAAACCGTGCCTGGGGCGTCCCGTTGCTGGTCTCGACTGGGTAATACGACGTAGCTTCCTCGAAAACCACGTCCCGCGAGAGGATAATCTGCCGTTTCTTTGGATCGTAGAGTCGATACTGCTGTGCCGTGCCAGTGTACCCGACGAACATACATTTCTGGGCCGTCCGGTCCAACTTCTTGCGTTTCTCCTTGGGGACCTGAGCGTATGCAACGCATCCCCAGACGCGTAGATTGTCGTAAGACGGTTTCTTCCCAAACCACATCTCATAGGGTGTTCGTCCGCGTGCAAGAGCCCTCGAGGGCAGCCTGTTCCGTACGTAGATCGCAGTCATTGTAGCCTCACCCCAAAGCTCCTTGGGTGCGCTAACTGCATGCAGAAGAGCTCGCGTCGTTCCGATGATCGTCCGGTTGGCCCTCTCACTCATGCCGTTTGACTGTGGCGTATAAGGCGTGGTGCGCTGCGCCTCGATTCCTTCCTGTTGCAGGAGATGGGCGAACTCGTTGGAGGTATATTCACCCCCACCATCAGTACGTAGTTTCCGTACCGGCATTCCGTGATGCTTCTCCGCCAGTGCCTTGTAATCCTTAAAGCACTTCAAAGCGTCAGACTTTCGTTTGATGAGGTATCCGACCTTGAACCGTGTGAAGTCATCAGTAAACATAATAAGATAGACCGCTCCCCCGAGCGAGTTAGGACTCACTGGTCCTGTAATGTCGCTGTGAACGATCTCAAGTACCCTGGATGCTCGTGAGCTTGCCGTCAAAGATGGAAAAGGTTTCCGTATCATCTTTCCATAGACGCATCCAGTACACACGCAACGCGGCACCACCGGTAGCCGTGGTATGGCATTGTCTTCCATTGACAGTCTGCGCACCCCGTCAAGTCCTAAGTGCGCGAGACGAAAATGCCAGAGGGCTGCCCGTCGAGCCCCGGTTTTCTCAGAGTCCGCCGTGTTCTGCCCCAGAGCCATCGCTTGTTCCTTGTCCTCCGCGGAGTTTCCTCGCAGAACGTAGAGTCCATTGACCTCCTCAAATGGGACGTCCAATCCGTCCGTTGTCTGGAGAGAGGCTCCCCCTGTCCGGTGAAAATCGACAAAGTAACCTGAACCGCGCAGTTGCGAGACAGACAGCAAACCGTTCTTCCCGCATTCCGGTACGTGTAGGACCCCTTGAATCACCAGCTTCTTGCCACGCTTGGTTCTTGGGTCTCGCACACGGAGCGTAATCTCACCCGTCCCCAGGGCGTCGATCTCCACGTTATTGGCGACTCGAATTTTGTGTTCTCCAGGCGCAATCGAGGTGTATCGTGAAAAATACTCCCTCATCCCAGTGACATGGGTGCTGCAACCACTGTCCAACAGCCATTGACCTTGGCTTGCGGGGAATGCGAGGGAGCTGAAGGCCGTGAATATCGATCTGCCCACGGTGCCCGACGTAGACTCCACCGTCAACTCGGTGAGTGTGTTCGCCTTATCCTGCTCCACTCCGCTCGCCCGATCAGACCTCATCTTCCTGCACTCATTACGTTTGTGTCCCTTTTTCTGACAGTAATAGCAGGTTAAGGTCTCGTTCGTATCGCGCCGGTTCCTCCCCCAGGAACGGCTGCGTTCAACCTTTTTGCTTCTTCCATATCCGGATCCAGTTCCACCCCTATAACCCTTGCTGCCAACAGCCAGGACTGTATCGTTCGTGGCCTCCCGGTCACGATTGAGGCTCGCCTCGCGGGCTTTGATAGCTGCGATAAGCTCGTCGGGTTGATCAGGTTTCACTACTGTAGCCTGCAGGTCCCGCCACTCATGCCAGGATGCAGGAAGTCCGTTGAGCAAGTAGAACGTCTTCTCACGCGCCTTGATGATTTCCTCGGCTTCACGTAGGCATTCGATAATCCTATCGATTTCATGGACGTATTTCGCCACCGTCCCGTGCGTCTCGAGAGTGCAATCGAACAGCGACCTCCGGAAATAGTAGAGCTCGAGACCAAGCGCCTTGCGGTAGCCTTCCGCTAGCTTGTCCCAGAGTGCCTTTGGGTTCTCGTCGTAGGTGTCCGATGTGTACTGGGCGCAAATGTGAGGTTCCATTGCATTGCGAATCTTCGCCGTGATTCGAAAGCATCGCCGAAGCCATTTGTCATGCGCTGCGACCGCCGCTGCGTCCGTACCAGTTCCGTCTGGGGCGACCTCCCGCCCCGAAACAATCCACCATAGATCCAGCTCTTTCAGCTGATCCGACATGCGCTGCCGCCATGGGCCGAAGTTGTTGTCCCCCAAAAGAGGAAACGTTGGACGTCCAGCCAACTGCGTATCTAGTAGTTGTGACATTTTTAATCTAGATAGTGGGCCCGAACACTCTCTCGCCGTGTAAAAACCGTGGAAAGAGAAGATATAAGATAAAATAAAATAAAGATGACGAGGAAGACAGAAAAGAACCACCGTAAATCCGTAGACGATTGCTTTTACACTGGTCCTGTCAATCGTGAGCACAGAGGCTCATAACCTGTAGTGTGCGCGTGGTGGTAAAGGAATGACTTATGTGTTACCCAGCTACGACACTGCTACTTAAGAGAGAAACACATGTGTGCCAAGCCTCTCTCCCTAGCTTACTCCAAACCCTACTGCGCAACCCCAACGCCCATGAGTAGCTACAGGTACCTAGTGCCAACAGACAGTGGGTTGGGAGCCAGGAACGAGACCTCTTGCGACCACAGGTGTTGCAGGTGTGCCAAGGATTTCGGCTCGAGTCTTGCTTTTTGGATCAACTGCGGGTAGCGATAACTGAAGACCAGGAATACTTAAGAATCCTGAAGACAACAGCTACTGGTGACAAAGAGGTCGACCGACATTTCACGATGGGAAAGGGCTTACTTCTGTACAAGAACAGGTGGTATGTTCCAAAGGGTCAGAATCTGAAGCAGATAATCATGAAGGCTGAACATGACTCCCGAATCGCGGGACACTGCGGGACTTACAAGACCATTGGCAGGGTTAGGGCTAACTTCTACTGGCCTAAGATGGACGAGCACATCACCAACTATGTGCGGACATGTGATACATGCCAAAGAAATAAGTCCATCAGGCATAAGAAGTTCCGTCTGCCGGATCCTATCAATGTTCCTATGCGACCGTGGACAGCGATTTCAATGGACTTCAGTGTCGCACTGCCCGAGTCCGCAGGGTATACCAAGCTCTGTGTCATAGTGGACAGATTCTCGAAAATAGCACATTTCATACCGCTGACCACTGGGGTACCGATCAAGGACCTTGCCTTGATATTTCTTAAGGAAGTTTGGCGGCTTCATGGACTCCCAGAGTCAATCATCTCTGACTGAGATAGCTGATTCACATCCAAGTTCTGGATGAGTCTGATGCACTTGTTGCAAGTGAAACTAAACGTTTCGACTGCATTCCACCCTGAGACTGATGGGCAAACTGAAAGGGTTCATTAGACACTAGAACAGTACTTGCATACTTACTGCTCCTACCAACAGGATAATTGTGTTTCACTACTACCACTTGTGGAGTATGCGTACAACACCTCTACGTCGGAATACACCAGGTTGTCACTATTTGCGATCAATTATGGATTCAACCCAGGGACAAACTGGTCGGGAATCGTGTGTGACAATCAAGGAATACACCCTAGGAGTGAACTCTTGGTTAAGAAATGGGAAGGAACATAAAAAGAGATTTGAGAAACGATTCAACAGGCACAGGAAAGGCAACGGAAATGGCACGAGCGGAAAAGGTTGCCATCACCAGTCTATCTTACCATGGAGGATGTGACTACTGGGCGGGCGAAGGAAGCGGACCGCGTGATGTTAAAGCGAAAAAACATCCGCACAAAGTGTCAGGTGGAGAGGCTGGATTACCGGATGTTTGGCCCTTTCGTGGTCAAACGACGGGTGGGTAACCGAGCCTACGAACTCCAACTGCCCACTAAATGGAGCATCCACCCCGTGTTCAATGTCATGTTGCTTGAACCCTATCATGAGGATCCGGAAGGAGGTAGGGTCAGGGAAGTCCCTACCCCGGAACTTGTGGACAATGAGCCCAGTTGCGTTATTGAAGCTGTTGTGGACAGTCGATGGTACGGAGGAGTGACGGTGCAGTTTCCGTCGCGCTTCGTCCAGGACCTGGTTTCATGGGAAGTCTGCGGGGCTGAGGAAAAGTCATGGGAGCCCTATGAGATGCTAGAACGAACAGGCTTAAAGGCCATTCTGGATTTTGACCAAAGATATCCGTCCGAACCCAGGGACCATAGGGTCTTGTGGGAAGCGAGTCGTGGAAATAAGAGACGACGCTAACGGTCTGGGACGGACCGTAGAGAAGAGCGGAGTGATGTAGCGACCCAGCATACATGGGCTATGGCAGACGGAACCTACACCCATACAGGTAGCCAGGAGGCGAACTTGTAGGAACCCGCAGGCAAGTAAGTACTTGACCTACGGAGACCCGATGGCCCAGGCTCCGAGAAGGAACAGAATTGGCTGGTCCCGTACTTAGGTACCTGGATACACCCGGGAGTGGTGTCAGCATACTTAGGGACCTCTGAAGGAGTAGTTACTCAGCTAGGCAGGGTAACTGGAAAAAGGTCCGAAGTGTCTATCTCCGGCGACGGAATAAACAGGGTAACCAGGGAGAGTCTTCTTGTCTATCGGACAACGTTAGCCTACCCTCAGGACCAGGTGACCCTGCCATGAGGCTTGGGTTACACCGCCCAAAGTCCTGAGTTACCCTACCTTTCAATACGAACTCCCTCAGGGAGATTGGGGAAAATAACTGTAATATTTGTCACATGGAGCCGTGCATAATAGTGGAATCTGGGGTTCCGGGAGATGCTGTGGGGCGAGCTACGCAGCTCCGAAGAAGCTGTAAGTCGGAGACATTATTCCCATCATACCCCTCCAGCCCCGCCTTGAGGCCCGGACGTTGTGGGCAAACAGTTGTGTAGTTGTGTGCAGTCTAGCAAAGCGGAATCTTTGGAGACCTGCTTGCAACACCATATACGTCGCTGCCATCCGGTCGACTATAGGCTGTTCGCGGGATATATGAGGGGGTATAGGCTGGAACGTGAAGTACCTCCTCCAAGGTGTTGGGAGTAAAACAGACCAAAACTGGCGGAGTTAACGGGCGTTAACCGTGGCTGGTCCCGCAGGTAGTCCCAAGCCGTGCCAGGACGACTGGGAGAGTTTTACACCTACCATGCCCAAAGATGTCCCCAACGCCATAGGCTATGAAAGAGAAGTGTAGAGACCCTAAAAGCATGATTGCTACCACAGGTAAGGTGTATCCCAGGCAGTGGTCATAGGTAGTGCCCATTGGATCACTCCCGGACTACTGTATCCTGCGGAAGACACCAGAAGCCTGAGACTCGTAAATAGTAGACAGATAAACCGCTCATGGTAGCTTCGGGGGTCAAGCAGAGATCTATGCACATGGGAAGGGTGTCCTAGATAGTCTAGTTCATGCAGGGTCTTGACTGTTAGCCACTGGTAAGATGCCGATGCGCAGAGGTTTTCACTCCGGTGGGCAAAATGAAAATGCGCCGCAGAAACGATAACCACATAAGGTGAACGCCGACCAGAGTGTGTCAACACATACATGCCGGAAGGGGGTGTTAGGAGACGTGTCGGACCGACCTTAGCCGAGAAGGGTCTGCCTGAATAGTTGGAGTAAACTGATGGGGGAGTTTCTGGCATAACAGAAAACTACGTGAAAGTCTATGCAAGAACTCTCCTACTCCAACAATCAATCCTCTCGAGACCTTAATTGAGTGAAGCGCCAGGCTTAATGATATTAAGTTTTACCGTTTACTTTACTCTTACATCTGTGTGAACTTTTGGCGATAAGTTTGAAGTTGTTTGGTGCGGTCGCAACCTTGGGATCCATCTTCCTAGGGGTGCCCCTGTTACACTTTCTACCATGGTTATATTATATCAGGCATTCATGGTTTCACTGTCTTCATGATTGTTTGTAGTATATGAAGCAGTTTTTTTCTAGTAGGAGGTCTTATCATCAGTCAGTTATTTGGATACTCGAATTTCCTTGGTACTAAGATCTAAAAGCAACTGCGGAATTTTTAAATTGCCCCGTACTTCACATTCCTACCTATTCCTTCCTGCGTAACCCTGGAATAGTATACAGTTTGGTCGAGGGCCCGAGTGTGCATGCTATTGACAGTGTATCTCCCCAGGTCCAGTTTTGGAGATCTGTGCACAACAATGCAACTCTTTGTCCATGACCTCTGGAACTCAGGGCAGGGCCAGAGGGGCATGTCAGAACCAATACGTTCAGGTTATGGCTTCCTTGAAACTGTATAGCCTGACCGACAGTATCCCAGAAGATCCCTGATCCTGCGGGCACATGTAGTTTTGCATAACAAAAAACTTCTTATTGTACCTACTGTCACTAAGAAACTTTGTAGAGAAAGGTAGAGTAACCCAGAGCTCTTGACTGAGTGACCTGCACTTTAAGACCAGGTAACCTGACTCCAAATATACGGAAATGCCCTCTGGACATCTGGGTAACCATGCGTTCTTATTCTAGCCTCTTCTTCAACTTGGATGATCGGTTGCATCTTTCCTCTAGTTACCTGCCATTGTAGAGTAATTTCTCTACTTGAGATCTCAGAGGCCCTGTTCGGAAACCCAGTATAAAAATATATTATCGTATTTCATAAAAATAGGTTATAGGTTGCAATGAAAATGCAATAGTATTTTCATGAACAATCCTGTTCTGTAACCCTTCTTTTACCATAGTATTTCCCTTTATAAGCAAGATCTTATAAGATGTTTGTACAATGGCTAGTGAATATAAGTAGCTTTTATTGACTTTCAGAATCATGATACACATGCAAATTACAGTCCTTTTTCTCAGCACAAGTCATGATCTTTTCTGCAGGATTAGTATAGCACTATTCATTTAATTGGATTGTAAGTTGTACAATTGAACACCTATCACAAGATTGTTTTATATATCGCAAACCTATTGTAAAAGTATAGCTATCAATATTGAATGGGAAATAGTATTTGGATATTTTCAACAGAGCAGTTTCTTATCGACGGCCTACTCAAACATGTTGGCCAAGGTGATCAAAAGTAGACCGCCTTTGTGAAAACAGTTTGGCCTGATGTTTTGGCAGAGCTTAATGCCAAATGTGAAGAGAATGTCAGCAAGCCTGTTACTACTTTTCAAGTGAAGAATTAAGAACCTATTGCAAGTCTATTGACCAAAGTAGAATCAGGTTGTGACAAAATATTTGAGAAGGTTTAAAGTGTAGCAGCTAATCTTGATAGTAATTTGATTTGGCTTAACCATGAGTTTGAAATTGTTCGTAAGGTTAGAGCAAACTTGGAATTTGTTTGTGACAGTTTGAAGGGTATTGCCACTACGCCGGCATCAGTCTAGAAGGAGTATACTGCAGTAGGTTTATATCTACCATCCAGAAAAAGAAATCTGAATATATATAATTTGTTTTAAATTGAACTAACTTGAGATACATTAAATGAAATTAATGTGTTCAGAAGGAGGCTGCAAAGTATTCATATAAGGGATTCCTGTACTATGATCTTCTTGAACAACTCCTTACTGGTGTTGGGGCAGTGGGCGGATATGCAAGAATAATGGAAATTGAGTCTGAGACTGAGAGAGACAAAGCAGCTCTGGGAGCTGGGTTCGATAGAGTCGCGGCCAGTGTGTCAGAACATGATAGTGAGAAGATCAGCGGTGAGTAAGAGAAGAACTTGATGGTTATTGGGAGTACAGTGCCCAATAATTCGGTATTTACTCGGACTGTCCGGCCCAGAGATCGAATCGGTGCTAGCCCTGGTTGCCAAGGCTCCGACACAGTTGTCAGCAGGTTCAGTGCTTTGAGTGTCAATAGTATTCGCGAGTTGGAAGAGCCAGGTGGTGTCGGCTATCGAAACCAACGCTCTCATCTGTCTCGAACCCCTCTAGACACACTGGCATGTACCATTCTTGCCCTGCGTGCTGAGGCAGTCGAACAGAGATTCCCGAGTCCAACTGGTAAAGGGTAGGCGGCAATCAATAGGTTCCTAGCACTTTATGGTGAGTCCGGAGAGTATAGAGAGTCTGAGACCACAAAGTTGATTCTTAATCTTTAGAAGAGAAAAAATGCAATTGGATTTCAGGCCATTATTATATTTTCTGAGATTAGAACCAATCGGAATGCAGCACAGCTTGCCTGTTAATATGTATACTTAATACCTTTACTTTCATGTGTAAAGTAGTATGTTATTAGTTGAATACAAGTGCTATTCAATTTGTTTTAAAGACCAAGACTCTATCTCCACTTAAATACAACTTGTAATCTCTGCACATTTCTGATGCAATGTGATCTAGCAATCTCACCATTTCTGGTTCCTCATCAACAATATTGGCCTTATCGTCATTCGCTTCAAGCCCCTCATCTTTGGCATTAGTCTGATTAGACTGAACCTCATCACCTGAGGGTTGATTGTCAACCTGACTTTCCAATTCATTGTTAATGGAATCAATATTGAATAAACATTGATGGCGTTTGATCAAGTTATGTCACCCTGTGAGAGCTTAAACAAGTTTAACCAGACTTGGGAATGGATACTCTGCAGCTGATTTCAAGATTGGAAATCTTCACTTCAGTACACTTAATATGTGTTCAACTGAGTTCCTCAACCCAGAATGTTCTAAATTCAATAACTTCTCCTTGTTCCGTTACCCTGTTTCAACACAATCTCAGTTCTTAGTTATATTTTTGGATCTAAACTTATAATTATACTGCACTTATGTGCTACCTCATAGAGAAACTCAGAAGATTACATACAAACTGATTATGGGATTCGTACTGCTCATGCAGGTAATAGCGAACTCCCTGGTGTAGTGTCAAGCATCCCTCTCGTAATTCATATCCTGTATCACCAAGATACTACTTCTCTCAGAGTATTACAAACCCCTTTTCCAATGCATCGCTCAATCCTCTTCCATCATGGGCTGAGCACCTCACATCCTGCTAAGACATACCAGAATTGAAGGTCGCGGGTACCAGCTCCCATCACACTTTACATGATCAACCGCTTACACATCTGAAATAGTGCAAGATTCCCTGCCACTACTTGCGCTAGAATATGGGTTCCATCAATCACTTCTAGTACATCCTGAAAGTAAGAGTAAAACATCTTGCTTCTCCCAACTTTATATGGGTACTCATTCTGTGGAAGAGTTACAAAACCTATATGAAGCTTTGTAAAAGCATTCTGAACAACATTGAAGTAGCTGTTTTTTTTATACTTGATTAGTTTGCACATGAAAGAATTGAACAGATAAGAGCAATTTGAAGTTACCAGCTTAAGGTATGACCACTATGCTGAAACATTTCTTACACTTCTCAATTCGAAGTATTCCATCCTCCAGTCCAAATGAACATGGTTACTTGTTCATGTATATCCACAAACCTCGTTGAGGCAAGAAGACCTCTCTCTTTAAACCATTGACATAGTTCAAGAAATATTTCATGAGACATTGTTAATACCTCAACTACTTGTCAAATATTCGGTGACGGTGCAAGAAGATCCATAACGCAAGTTATTTTTGCATGTACTGCGATGCTATATAGTACAACTGCGAATTCTGTACTCATAACATCAATGACAGTGAGTGCAATATTCAATACAAAGCAGGCATTGGGTCTTAATGGAATACTGCTAGCATTGCAATCAGTAATATTCCAATCTGTATCCATGATTTGGAGAGTAGGTGTATTGCTAAATGGCAGGGTATATACTAGAATGATTGGCAGAGAGGAATTTCTGGCAATTCAAGGTCCAACAATGCGGATATAAAGAGATAAGAAGATGTTTATCGTGGAGGACAGGATTACAATCGATAATGTCGCATAATATTACTTAATATAGGCCTGAATTTATTTGTCTACTTTGTTTATAAGAAAAATACTATAGTAAAAAAATAGAGCAGTGTTTTTATAAAAATGCTATAGTATTTGTTGTTACTGAACACGAGGGCAAACTAAAATAAAAATAGCATGAAAAATACTGCGTAAATGTGGAAATACCATAGTATTTTTAGTCTGCCGAACAGGCCCTAAGTATAGGAACATTACTCCTTGATCCGTATTAGGTATCTGAGTACCAAAGTACCTGGTCTGTTCAAGGCAGGACCTACAGTATCAGGTATTTGTATGGTAAGTGGTCATTTGCCTGCCTGTTTCTACTGGTTGACCCCTTGGTTACCTGTATAGATCTCAGTTGACGTTGGAATTGTTCATATAAGCTTGATTGTTCCACTCACTTTGTAAGTATTTGTGATATTAGCTCCCATCTGCCCTCCGGCCAGAGTCTCAACTACCTCCACGATGCTATTACCACTGTAACAACTCACTTCAGGGTTGTCTTATATCTGGTCTTTTGTTCTGCTACAGGGCCTAAGACCTCTTGCTAGTCTCCCTTGCACTTACAAGGGTAGATCCACACATTCAATAAGCTCCTGTTATTTATAAACTACTGTTTCTTCCATACCGATAGTTATTCTCTGCTGTTCAATAATCTTACAAGCTTTCTAGCATGGTGCTCAGCGGTCATAGATTTACCTGTATAGACTTTTGCTATTAGATATAGTTTCTATAGAATCATCCCTCCTCCCCTACTACTTCCATGCCTTTACTGCCATCTTATATGTACCTGTACCATAGTGCAACTGGTTTAATAGCACTTGCTCCTTATATTTCCTGTAGACATATTCTGTATTAGCTTTTTCTTACTTGTGGGCCTTGTGCTTATCGCAGTGGCAGTCTTGCATTTATATCTTTCTGTATGCCTTCTTCATGTTTTCATATTTTACTAGTGTGTTGGGAAATCAATCCCATTCTCTCCTTATCTTAATATACACCCAGTCACCATTATCATAGCACTTCAGAGAGGAAATGGTATTCTGTTCTGCTACCCCTGATGCTGATCTTAACCAGTTATCAAGTTTAGTGGCTATTAGCTTTAGTTGTTGGTGACTAGTATGTGTACCATTTGTAGGTCACTGCTGCTAGAATTGTATTTATCCTGTTGTAACGTGGGCATCCCTGGGAGGATAGATCCCACTGTAGCAACCTTACCGAAGAACTTCAAACTTATCGACAAATGTTCACATATTGTACAAGTAAAGTATAGGGTAAAACTTAGTATTGCTAAGCCTAACGCTTCACACAATTAAGGTCTCAAGAGTATTGATTGCTGGAGCACGAAAGATGTTGCATAGACGTTTACAAGTTTTATCTTGTGCCAGAAACTCTCCTACTAGTTTACTGCATCTATTCAAGCATACTCTTGCACGCTAAGGGTGGTCCAAGCTATCTCCTGACACACCCTTCAGGCATGCATGTGTCAACACACTCTGGTCAGTATTCACGTGATGTATCTATTATTTCTCTGGCACCTTTCCATTTCGCCCACCGTAGCTAAAACTTCTTCCCATCGGTGCCTTGTCAGTGGCTAACCATCCAGACACCTGATGAACTGGACTATCTATGACACGCTTCTCATATGCAATGATCTCTACATGACCCCAGAAGCTATCATAGACGATTGATCTATCTGTTATTTATAATGCTCAGGCTTCCAGTACCTTGCACAGGATGCGGTAGTCATGGAGTGATCCAACGGGTACTACCCATAACGACTACCTCAGACCCAGCTTACCTGTGGTAGGAATCATGCTTTTAGTGTCTCTGCCCTTTCCTTACAGCGCCTGTAACATTGGAGCATGTTCAGGCTTGGTAGCGGCAAAACTATTCTGGTCGCCCTGGCACCACCCTGGACTACCAGTGGGACCTCCATGGTTAACCCCCGCTCAGTCCGGCCTTTTTGGTCTGTTTTACCCTGAACAACTTCCAGGACCTCCTCCACCTTCCACCCTACGCCCCCTTATATACCCTGCGAACAGCCTATAGTCAACCGGACAGTAGTGACACATACCGTGTTCCCAGTCGGTCTCCAAACATCCCTCTTTGCTAGGCTGGACACAACTACAGAACCATTTTCCCACTACTCCATACCTCAAGTGGGGCCAGAAGGTTATCTTAGTAATAATGCCTTGAATTTACAACTTCTTTGGAGCTGTGTAACTGACCCAATTGCATATCCACGAACCCCAGATGACAGTTTTATGCCTAGCTTAGCATAACAAACATTCCCGTCATTTTTCCCAAACCCCCAGGTGGACTTTGTGTTTGAAGTTAGGGTAACCCAATCCTCCTGGCAGGTAACCTGATCCTGCGAGCAGGGTAACCATGTCCTCTAGACAGGGTAACTTTACTCCATTACCCTGTCTATTCCTTCACTAGAGATAAACAGTTTAACCTTTCTCCGGTTATCCAGCTTAGCTGAGTAACGGTGCCTTCAGAGCATCCTAAGTACACTGACACCCCTCCTAGATGTAGCCAAGTACTTAAGTACCTAGGCAAGAATTTCTGTTCATCTCAGAGACTGGGCCATCGGGTCTCCATGGGTCTAGTACTTACTTGGCTGCTAGGTCATACTAGTCCGCCACATGGTGGTCGGTATGGGTGAAGGTTTTGGCTGACATGGTCCATGTATACTGTGTCATTACATGGTTCACGCTGGTTACTGAGATTGGGGATTAAGTAGAAGGAGGTTAAAAAGGGAGTATACAAGAATAGCCATGAACCAAGTGATGTTATTACCTATCACAATGAGGTCTTCCTGTCTGCTGTATAATTACTTGTGTCCAGCCAAGTAGTACAGCATGAGAATTCAGATCCTTAGCAATCAATTTAGATCCTGAGTGGGTAGGAGAGAGCTGTTGTAATGGTTATACGTGATCAGTGTACCTTTAGCGTAAATGTTGGCTCAGGTTTTATTTTGACCACTGAAGACCAAAACCCTATTCGCAAAAAGGGTCTTGGCCAAGGATTCCAAGTTTCAGAACATCCCACTCCAGTGGGAAGGATAGGTGGTCACGCTGAATATGAAGTACTGAAGTGTGGAGGGGGTGTGTGGTGCCAGAGTACAAAATACTCAAATCAGCTTACAACCAAAGCTATTCTATCTTTTAAGGCTACATTTCCTAGCTGTTCAGCATTGTTCATATTTGACAATATGAAGTATCACATGAAGTTCACTAACAATGCTTTGAGGATATCAAAGATGAATTTTGAGGGTCGGGGAAAGAATACAAAGGCAATAGGGAGGACCTTTATTGTAGTTTTACAAAATCTATAGGGAGGTTGGTATCAAACAATAGTAACTACAAGTGGGATACGACAAGGATTAAAAATTATATTAACTAAACATGGTTCATGGCCTACAAATGGTGCGTGATTCCTAACTCAATGCATAATTAAGTCCTGTTCCAGTAAGTCAAAACCAAATTCAAAACATCTTAAGTGTGGTAGTTGTTGTGTACAAGCATTACTGGCATCTCAACCTGACTTTCAAGCTCAAAAAGGGGACCTTCAGGAGTCTCTTGAAGTAGCTGGATATCTTGTACTTTTTTATCCCCCATTTCACTGTGTGTTAAATTCCATAGAGTACTTCTGGGGAGTCACAAGGCATTTTATATAAGAGCATTGTGAGTCTTTATTTTCTTCCCTTAGTGAATTAGTTCCTCCAGCTATGGCTCCAATTTCCCGGCAGTTGATATAGCAGTTTGTAAACCATGTGATGGAAATTATTACTACTTATGAGACTGGAGCAATATATGAGGATGAAATGTATAAATCAATTGTATGAACAAAGTACAAATCCCATAGATGAGTCCAAGAGACTTAATGTATTCTGGTTGAATTAAAGAAAATCTGTTTCTGTACTATGATGGTGTCTGAAAATATATATTTCATGTGGCTTAAGGATATGAAAAATAAGCAGGCTGGGTTAGAGGATTAGACATAAATATGCTTAGTAGATTGGTGGCTGAATGTCAAGGCGTCCCCTATTTCAAATAATAAGGTACACACTTGAGACCTCTGAAACCACTGTACTAAGGATGTACCAAAGTTATCGTACAGTAATCTATGTAATAATATTTGCCCACTGGGCCCTGATATGATACCGACCAAACTCCACACAGAGTATTGCATAGATATCGGTATAATAGCAGTAAAGTGAGAGGTAGTTTGATGCAGCTTGTACTACTTCCCTTTGCCTCCGATGCATACTAGGATAATACCTCAGCAAAAACCGGGTTATGCTAACCGGAACTTCTGCCTTTATATATAATCAAGTGGTCAACTGGTAGTCATAGGCATACAAGTAATTACCTGTCTCAGAGGTACACATTGGTCACGGCTCCATTGCAAATAGTTAAGAGCTTCGATGCTTAGGTAGTTGGATATCCGTTATATCGATACGGGCAGTGGGACTATACTTAGGAATCTTCAGTAAGCAAGTTGTCCCACTAAGCTGAAGGACAACTGCAGAAAGGATTTGGGTTTCTAACTCCACCAAGAGTGTAGATAGTGTAAAAGGAAATAGTTGCCCTGACATCCTACTAGGATTACCCTACTTTCGGGATCTAGTTACCCTGCGATAGGACTTGGGTTCCTCTGATAAAAACCCTGGGTTACTGTTACTTGTACTATGAAGTCTTTTGTTGAGTTTGAGAAATTTGACCACATCATTTGTGACTGGAAACAATATGTAGTCCCTGAATCGTAGATAACCAGAAACACTATTGGTTAAGCTATAGATCTCTAGAGAAGCTGTAACCTGGAGGCATTATTTCAGTCCTACCTCTATAGCTCAACCTTGAGTCCTAGACATCATGGTAAATGATTTGGTAGTTTTGTGTCAATTAATAAAGGGAAATATTGCATGATAGGGGTATAACACCATATAACCCTCAGTCAGCCCAACTCTAAGATGTTCTCAGTATATACAAGAGTGTATAGATTACAAGGTACTGTACTATTTCTAAGTTGTCAGGAGAAAAATGGCCCAGAATTGACTAGGAGAGCAGAAGCATACTATTGGGGTCCCTACAGTAGTCCCAAGTGGTACCAGGGAAGACTGGAGGAGTTTTACATCTATTAAGTACAAATTTGCCCCTATGTGGTAGCCTCTATGAGTGAAGTTTGGGGACACTAGCAGCATAATTGTTATCATAATTAAGGTCATTGAGGTCATAGTATTCCTAGGTAGCACCTATTCAATCACTATACTAGACATCCCAATTGCAGGTAAGCATTAGTCCTGGTTGTACTCAACCAACACTCTACTTGTACCTCCTACATTAGTAGCATGGAACTGTATATTAGTTCCAGAATTATTCTTTAATACGACAAACATTTGACATGGTACTGAACAAATGATATAGGGTGTATGCAATATGGTTAGCAAGTGTACTATTCATATAGTCAATATACCGTACCGTACTACATGTATGATTATATTCTCAGAGGTCTAATCCTTCTACAGCTACTAATACAGCTTGTCTGTAGTTTGTAGCTAACTTGGCAACTATTGTAGTTAGCTTCCCAATATCTGTCGGTTGGAATAGAAAACCCTATACCTCATTCACAATGGCCTTTCCTTACTTTATGGGGGAAGATATCTTGGCACATTCAGTTCATGTATCTGCACAACCTCTGCCTATTCTATTGTTCATTGGCAAGTTGACTCCCTATCGCGACTTGCCTGATATGTGGAATACATTGGCCCGGTTCCTGTTTTCCTCCCGTGTTATAACTTGAACTGTTAACTATTAGCCAGAATATGAGAGATCGCCAGTTAGCAGACATACCAAAAAGGCTGTGGATTCAATTCAATTACTTCTCAAATAACTCCAGTAGCAGGAACTAGACTCCATCATTCAATGTTCCATAATTCTTTATAATGTGAGCACTATACATTAGTACTAGTTTCATGGATGGAATGGAAAAAAAGATTATTGTTAGGAGGATACCAAATCCTATCAAATTAGGGCAATGGAAATAGGGTACATTACACAATCAGGTCGTAAAGCAGTACCAACCTGCTCAATAATGATGAGCACCTATAGAAGGACAATGGATTTCATGGCAGAAAGATAAACAATATCTTTGTAAACTTAATCCTATACTGTGGGATTGACAAGTATCAGTTTTGAGACTGCATATGGCAACCCAGCTATTGTAGGAATTTGGGAGGAATCCAAAGCTAATAGATAGCTGTTTAATATCAGCATTAGAGGAGAAAAGCAAGTGATCCCTATATAATACACTCCAAATAAAGAATAATGAATATGCCAGTGGTACTGCTAATACCTAAGTTGTAACAATACCCCACTGTTTTGAAACCATATTATGAGTAACTAAACAAGATGAATCTTTGATCCTACAATGTACATCAAAAGCCAACAGTAGCTATACCTAGTATTTTAAATATATGGAGGAAGAGGCAGAGGTTGCACTGTGGACTGGTTATCACCTATGAGTTTATATAAAGTATTTATCCCGTAGAGCTGCTCAGGATTGACTGGACTTGCTATTACACCTGGTATTCTTCATCCTCTATCATAGCACTAAGTGTGGTAAAGAAGTTTACTCTCTTCCACTTATGTGACACATGGCATACACCGGGTGTGTAAATATTTCTCTTTAATTCTTTGCACTATTATTAAAAATACTTGCATTACGGGAAAAGTTACAGGGAAATCATATGGTGCTGCTTCCCATCCTCTGACAAAAGTTTCTTGTTCAGATAGTTTTTTGCAACATGCTTTTACTGTTGTTATGGTTTAACTTTTTAGAAAAGTATATCAGACATAGGAATTCCTAGAGGTATTGATCCATGTATCTACCAGAAGGAAAGTGGTTAGACAACAGAAAATACCAAAATTGTTATAGAGGGAGCTGGACAGTGACACATTTGGAGCATATTAAGAGTAGAAGGTTTTTTTCTTTCTATTGTTGCCATGGGAGTCAGAGCAAATTGAAGGGAATGCCTGTGTCTGAAAGAATAGTAAGACTTTGGTTGTTGATATTATATCAACTACTGTTAGTACCATTATTTGGCTGGTTGTGAAGTACTAAGGTAAGACAGTTCTTTCTTATGGGTATATGATCGTTTTAGTATATAACTAGAAAGTTTTGTATTTTGTTTTGCCATTTTGTTATTTCACTGCTAATATTATTTGTTTCCCCCATGGTCGTTAATTATTGTTATTGATACTGAACCTTTGCCTAGCCTGAAAAAGGAGCCAGAATTCCATATTGATGGCCAGTTCAGGTACAATTCTCCAAGGTTATAGTATCTCCATTCAACCCCCTATTTGGCATTAGAGTCTTGAACCCCTAACTTATGCTACAAGTAAAGATAGTTGTAAGATGCATTAGTCTCAGGTTAGCCTTAGACTACCTTATTGTAGGGGACACAAAATATCCCTCTTTGATATACTGGTATGAGAAATAAGTAACAAAGCAACTTTTATAATATATCCAAAACCTGAAATTCATGGTAATGACTTAAACAATTTCTAAGTTGGGTTGTGGTCACCTCATTACATATATCCAAAACCTCCATCATACAAATCATTTGGCCATATTAGGTTTAAAGTATTACTTTACTCCAACTATTATCTTACTGGTCCCTCCTCTGTGTAAATCTTAGATTCATAGCTACCAACAATTTAACCGTAAATGTATTCAGATTCTGCGTGTGACCCGACAACAGAAAGTTGCCAGAATGTGGTTCGAACAGCATGCGATACACCATAGTACAAGAATAGTACAGTATCCCTGGGGTTTCAGCATAGACCATTTTGGTTGTTTTACATTTTGCTCTGTGGAATATATCAATAGATGACCTGTCCATATTCCAGATAAGGCTAGTATAGCAGGGTGGTATTGGTGTCAATCAGTCTCTTACATAAGCACAGAAAAAGACCCGCTACAAATAACCCATAGGGTCGCTTAGGTACCATAGGCTTACCTTCCACTCCCCTACAACCTTGGCCTTCTCTTATTTCCCCTAAGTGAAACAACCTTCATCCACCGGGCTCCTATCCCTATCCTGTTATAAAGAAATCTAAACATGCGTTTATTCTCAAGATCCCCTTTCTTCTTTCTGCAACTATCTTGCAGCCTTATACCCCGACTCAGTACTCACCTCCCCGTTTCTCGGAATGGTATATATTGGGAAGTAAATAATGGGAAAAAAAGTCACTCTACCTCCCCATGTGATGTTAAGGTATTGAGAGCTGCGCCAGTAAGCGAGGATACCTGGTATGAGCGGTTGCAACAGCAGAGAAGGGAGCTGGTTCAAGAGGCAAACTGGCAGAGAGTAAATATGAATGCCGGTGTGCAGCCAAGACTCAATCTACTTGCAGGCTGGCCAAAGTTCAATGCGATTCTGGATCAAGAGGTCCTTCAGCGCGGACTTGTTAAGTCGCAGGCAAACAGCACATTAAAGAATATCTACCATGAGGTTTCCAAGCATGCCCATGGAAATGATGGTTTGATTGTGGTCCAAACCACCGATTTCACACCTGCTGAGCTCTCTGTGCTCATGTCGTTTTTGAAACTACAAAACCAGTGGCCATATCCTTTAAAATGGTGTGAAAAGGGACCGGTCAAAATGGGCATACAATCTGTTTAGATCATAAACAGTTTGCGCTATGTATAAACTGGGTTGTTGCCAATCCTGATTGTCGGTGGGCTGTAATCACTTCTTCTAGTGCTTGTTGCTAGTTGCTAACATTTCAATATAGAAGAGGTCTACTTGTCTTAATTCCGGTGGTGGGGGGTATGGAATGAGCGAGCACTATATCTCTCGCGACTTATAGTTGCATTTGGCTCTCCAATGTTTTTACTTGCTCTAGGATAGTGAGCTCTATATTTTACACAGTGTCACCTAAACAGTATTCAAATCAAGCTATGATAAAGTCCTCAGGACCCATGATTTGTTTCTTATTCCTGCCCATCGTTCAGTATCAGTGATGACCTACCTGCAAATGGATGCGGCATTTGCTGATCAGATGCATGCTTGGGTACTGCGCTGGTAGCAGGCTGTGGTGGGTCCTGGTATGGTGCCAACCTCCGAGTGGTGCGGGGCAGTTATGCGTTGGAATTTGACGGTAGGTTCCTCGAGTAACCTTAGGCTCTTGCGAGAAAGGGGAGTCTCCAGCTCCCCCCCACCAGCCTTTCTGATCCCTTGGTTCTTCCTCACTTCCTCTGGGAATATCGTTACCAGTATCAAACAGCACATTCAATCCCCAACTTGATACATCACAACCTTCCACAGTTCCGCAATCAAGCGAGCACATGGGCGAGCGACAATCAAACCCACATTCCGGCAACGTTTCCTGGCCCGAAAGGTATACACCAGGATTCTCGCTGCCAGATTGCCAGTTATAATAGCTAACATCAATCACTATGTCTTTAGCTCGATGGCCAACACCAGTATTCAAGGCCATTATGGCGGGAACACCGGGTTTGGTAACACCTTCGGCTCCGCTAACATCCGCGGCAACATCACCATCACTCAACCGGCCAGCTGGGACTCGCCCCCAATAGTTGCCGAAATCTTGCAATGCTTATACACCTCGAGATATGAGTAGCACATGGATCACATTCAGGAGCCAGTCGAGGGAAAATGCGTCTCGATACAAGGACTAGTTGGCGGAAGAGGCATCGGGTGTGCTCTGTCTGTCAGCGGACCCGGGCTGCGGGAAACCAGTTATCGCTGTTTTCCTCGCAAAACATATGAAACCCCGACCCGACAGGATTGTTTGCTATTTCCTTTTTAAGGACGACAGTTACAAACAGACGAAAGCAACATTTGCTCTTTGCACCATACTGCATCAGCTTTTCGCGCGGAGAAAGAAGCTCTGCGGCTATGCCCACGGAGCCTTCAAGGCTAAAGGCAAGGCCTTTACGGAGGAGGTAGGTGCCTTGTAGTGGATTCTGGTTAAGGGGACGGTGGAGGGGGGTTGGGGCGATGTAATCTGTGTGATAGATGTATTGGACCAGTGCGAAGAGAAAACTCGTGATCGGCTGATCCGCCATATCGCCATGCTTCTGCGGTCGCACCCCAATTAGTCTTTGAAATTCCTCGTCACGAGTCGCCCATACCACGAAATTGGAGCTGGGCTCGGCACACCGGCAACAATGATTCGTCGGAAAGGGGAGGACGAAGTCAACTCTATCATTGCCGCCGTTAATCGAGTCACGCACAAAGGCATAAAGAACCTTGAGTCATACTGGGGACGGCCTGGGGGGCTGGGATACTTGCGAGATCTCCTCGAATCATCCGCCGATGACATCTTTCTTTGCGTTGCCCTGGTTCTGGAGATTTTGAAGGAAAGTGGGGGCCACTCGGTGGGCAAATTGAGTCACATTGTCTTCACCCCTCCGTGCAATCTGCCAGGATTATACAGCAAAATGCTTGATAAAACCAAAAACACCGAAACCGGGCAACGAATCCTGCATATACTGGTAGGAGCAATGAGGCCTCTTTCGCCCCGCGAATTGAATGTCGCCTTCAGAATCAGACAGAATCACTCAACTATTGCGGATATTGGAGATTATTCCTCGGGGTCAGAAACCACGCTGAAAGACTTGTGTGGGCTGTTCGTGCGGATTACTGATTCCAAAGTTTACCTCGTTCACCAAACGGCCAGAGAGTTTCTTATTAAGGGGCCATTTCCCGGAAAAGGGAACTGGCAGTATACCCTGTGTCCTATGGATTCTAGTTTTCCGCTGGCTAATATTTGTATCACCTATCTTTCGCTCGAGGAGTTTGAAAACCCCCTAGGGTCCGTTACCGGGCGCAGTTATGGGGTGCAGGTCATCGGGGATGATGTCCATAAATATCCGCTTCTCGATTTTGCAGCAAGCCACTGGGTAGGCCACTTCCGGGATTCGGGGAAACGGCAGATGCAGCTATTCGAGTCTACTCGCCGGATTTGCAAGCCCGGGTCGAAAGGATTACCGACATTGCTTAGGGTGTATTGTGAAACCAGTGGCTAGCCAGACTACCTTCCCTTCACGAAATACTTTACGCATTTGATGGTAGCATCGTGGTTTGGACAGCGGTTAGTGGTTAAGCGTCGGTTGAAGGAAGGAAATAATAATGCTAGGTCTGAATTATGTGGCAATACATTGAACGTAGCAGCTGACCGGAAAGAGCAGGACATAGCGTAAATGCTCGTAAAGAGGAGAGTCAATTTTATTCTGGCCCGGAAGGAAGGAGTATGACATTTTGTTTGTAAGGAGCTAATCGTACTCATACAAGTTGGCTAGCCCACTGCTGCTCATGATTTTGTCTTATCCTACAGACGCTATGTGAATCGTGGGTCGCAGAATGGAGCATCAGCTGAGAGAGAGCCTGTATTTTGAGATATAGACGGACAGTTGAAATCCTTGATCATACGACATCGGTGTAATAGTGCTGACACTGCTGGGATCGGAACGACAGGTGGTTAGAAAACCTCACCCCCGATGTTTGACCACAAACTGGAATATTACTGGGGTGGCTGATGAGTGTAGCGCGTAAGTTAGACGGTATGACCTTGGAAGAAGTGGAGGCTTGCTTACCTTCGAGGAGAGGTAGGAGGTGAGAGGACAGGTGAATAGCAGAGCTTCCCATTGGAATGGCTAATAACGGGGCGGCGGTGTGTGCTATAGTTTGTAAAAATTAGAGTAGGCATGATTCAGACCTAAGAAAATGGCCGATATGACATTCACCGAGTGATTTAGTTGCTGAGTTGATAGGATGAACAGCAGCTGGACAGCGAGACAATTGCTGATCTCTCGCTTGCTGGGTGTTGTAGGCAGTAAGTGGGCAGGGTAAACGAGGGCTCCCTGGCGGGGCAACTGCTGACGTCCAGGTCGCTGCGTGCTGTAGCGAGTCAGTAAATGGGATCAACGATAGTTCCCGGATGGAGTGATTGCTGACCTCTCTCTCGTTGAATGCTGAAGTGGGTAAATTTATATGAACGGAATCAACCACGTTTCTCGGGTGTTACAATTCCTGATTTGTCTCTCGTGGTGTGTTGCAGCTGGTTTGTGAACAGAACCGACCTCGGCTCAGTGACGGCACCACTGCTGACGTTCCACTCTCGGAGTATTGTAGCATGTAAGTGAACACGATCGCACTTATCCTGGGACGCCACAATGTCTAACCCCTAGCTCCCTGATACTTGTAGAAAGTAAGTCAATTGGATCGCCCAATGTTCTGCCACCTGCCGCTCGCTGATTCCCAGCTTTCCGGCTACCCCATATGGTGCGCTGGCTCTCCTCTCGTCTGTCAGTTATTTATTCTGCTTACCTCATCCATTTGTCTCTCATGCATAGATTCTGTGTGATCGGCCACTATCAATCCCTCACCAGTGCCATTGATTCTTGACCAACCACCCCCTCACCTTACTTATCAGCAAGTATACCTCATGTAGCTCTTTCTGTGTATTTTCGCCAGGCTGACAGATTACCTCCTTCGCCTCGCAGTTTGTACACAAACCCCCCATCTCCCCTCTTGCCAGCTCCAACTGATCCTTGCCCATTCTCACTCCCCATCTGCTCCGTAAACCCTTTCTCCCCCCCACTTCCCTTACTGACCCACCACGTCAGTCACTACAATCTTGGTACCATAGGCAGTCAGTCTTGTGATTCCAATATTCTTGGCCTTAGAGCGAAGCACCACAGCTAATCTTTGCTGCAGCCTGTTGGTAATTTGTGTCCACTATTCTGCTCATTTACGATCACGGTTCGCCGCACTATCGCTATGCTTTAAAGGTCTCCCAAGATCTTCGCACCTGGCCTCCCCTCTTGATAAGCTTCCTGCATTGAACAGCCTCTATTTCAATGGGTGGGTGTTTTGCACTGCCTACTTTCGAGATTCCTGAAACCTCTTAACAACTATCTAGTAGGTTAACCATCTGTGGTGCACTATTGGTTCAAGGTCATTGTCCCTTCAATCCGTTTTCCACTTGGACGCCTGCTCAGTTATCTCTGCAGATTATACTTCTCCCTACGCAGGACATTTCAGTATCTATTTTCTGAGTCAGCAGTATTTTAGGTGCATCACGGTTTGGGAATTTGTTGTTGTTGACGGTTAGTGGCCTGTAAGGTCCCCCTTACTGCGGTACTGTTATCTCAGAATATTATTCCTTCGCAACATATCAATCTCCTCAGCCGAAACTCAGTTAATATCCTCTGGCCCACAAACCTTACTCTTTTGTTGACCACTCCCTGCAATAGAATGTCCATGAGCCAAGAGGCCAGTACCAAATCCCTCACTAGGCTATAGCAATTGTATGCTAATCTATAGAGTTCGTATAGCAACCGCGCGGCTTGTATAGCACAACACATTTCAGGATACCACTCTATGGGGTATGGTAGGGTATGCTGAGGTTGCTAAAGGTTATTTGCAGAGCAAGCAATAGCTATGAACGAGATATAAAGTGTGCAGATAAAATCGGCGATTCAGGAGGCACAAGGGTACGCCAGGGGATTATTAGGTGAGAGATTAGATGAAACATCGGGGCCAATGACCGTGGCCATATAAGGCAAGGAACGGGTCATGAAGTCTTCAAGGAAACCTTGCCGCCCAGATCCCTGGTATTTGGTGCAAGCTATCTTCTGCCTGTTTTGTACCATAGGTATATAAGTTACAAGAGCACTATAAACAGCACACTGGTGTACAGTACGTCACTGCAAGACCACGCTATGCGATGTGCACATGTTCCAGTAAGATTGCCGTAAGCTGCACCCTTTGCTCCTTACTGTATTTGTTTGCATCCGAGCTTCTTTGATTTTGGATGGGTTGCCCATAGTCCAGCACTCCTTATGCTCTGTAGCTTTGGTGCTTAATTACTTCCCAATATCTGGATTTTCGGTACTGTTTTGATACTTGGTATCCCCCTGAAAGCAATAGCCATGTGCTTGGCTGGCTAATGGATGGCTTAGATCTTCGGAATTCCAGCGGCACCTCAGGGTTCTGCGCAGAATGGAAAGACACCTGACGATACATATTATGGCTGCTTCCGACTGATGGCCCCAGTTACAAAATTATGTTCTTATAGAACCATTTCCTAACCAGTGGGAGGTGGCAGACTTCAGGTAGGTACTCTGGTAAGAACTATACTTGGTTGAACTATGGCTCTCTTGTTTTAGCAATTAAGATATCAGGTATGTCTAGAAATATTGTATTTAAACCTAAACGCAAAGCACGAGGCAGCATCTTAAAAAAAAAACCAAGTTCCAGCCTTATACTATTGGAACAGTGGGACATGGTTATGTTAAACGTGAATAGACGGTGCCGGCAATGAAACAGCGGAACGATCAAATATGACTTTCCGGTTTGCCCCACAGCCTTCTCACTTTCCTTACAGCCTTTACGGTATATGCATGGATCTAAAACCTCGGCAAATTCCCGTATCGGAAAGGCTTTCCGGAAAGCCAAAACATGCAGGGAGCAAAACCACGTTCCCAGCAACTACCCTAATAACAAACTACTACAAGTGCATGCCGAGCAGCCCCTGGAAATTTCCAACAGGGTCCAAATTAGAGCTTTGGAGGAAACATTTGTGATCGAATGATGCTTCTTGCGGAATAATAATAACAATAAATCTAGAAGTGAAAAAAATGGGACAGAGTTTAAGGGTTAGGGAAGAATGGATGGCCCTAGCACGGATTGTTAAGTTTTAAACACTATCAGGGATCATACAGCAGAAGCGACTTCTACTTGGGCCACAAAAGTCTTTTTTTGGTATGAGTAATAGCGATAAGGGAGGGGAATCAAAGAACTGAAAAGACCAATGGTATTGTGAACTGACAATGAATGATTTTAACAGAAATAGAACCAATTGGTAAAGGTAAAGAGAGAAAGATGGTAATTTCGACGGATGATCATGTAACAAATGAGCAAAAGAAATAGGCAGCTTTATATCCAACAATCCTTCTCCCAGACATGTTACCAGCACATGTGCGATTTCTCTCTTCCCCCTATGCTATCTTCCAGCTCACTTTGCGGACACAGTGCCGAGGTATGAAGTCTCGGCCCGAGAGCGGGGTTCGGTAGGTTGCTGTTTGATCCTCATATGGCAAATATGCGGGATCAGTATGAGGTTCGGTATGAAGCTAATGGTTATGGAACATCTCTAACACGATAGGTAGTATGAGGCGTTTTGCTAGGGCGTTTCTGATCCTCCAAGGATGGAGAATAGCGCATGTGGTAAGCAGCCCAGAATGATCAATGTCCAACATTAAGTACCATTGACTATCTCCCTCTGATTGAAGGCATAGGAAAGCGAAAGAATCCAACAGGCAAACTCTTCTTCATACATCCAAGGACAAACCTGTCCCCTTTATAGCAATCCCCTCCATCTAGTCTTCTAGAGTGTTCCCCTGAAATTCCAAGTGGTGTGTGGTAAAAATCGGCAGTGGTCATTCTGTTGACATCGGCACACCTTAGGAGGACCTTTGCCACTTGTTCATAGAACTTTGCAGAACCTTGGGCAAGAGGTGTTTGTCCATACCAATCTGGTGAGTTAGGGATGACATCACGGCAGATTGGTAGCACTACTACCACACCTCTATGGCCGGTTGCAGAAGCCAGGAGGAGTGGTGTTCCGTCATTGTCATTAGTAGTGTTGGAGTTGACACTGGCATGGCTTAGTAGGGCCCTTAATGCACATTCGTGGCCATTGGCAGAAGCTCGAATTGCGGTTCTCTTTGCTGATAGACTGAATTAACGTTGATATCACTGCAGCTTCGTAGGATACTTACCATTGCCATATAGCTGTTTACAGAAGGGTTAACTAGTGCTGTTGTGCATTCATGACTCCCGAAGTTGTGGTTCATATCACCACGGCCTGGTAGACTCCATAGCACTACTTCGTTCCCCTTTTCAGAGACCAAAATCACAGGTGTGAGGCCCAACTGATCTGCTTGGTTCACTTTACCGCTTCCATGTCCAACCGTGCCTCCACAAGTTCATCGATTCAGTGTTATACAACATAGTACAATCTGATAAACTCTACAGACTTTCACAACCTGGACCATGGGGCCACTCCTTTGGCCAAAGGTTTCTCCAACCACATGTGGAAATGGTTACTAGCCATTTTGTAACCGGTATGGGTACTAGATTATCCTTTATATTTTGTTTAATAGTATCATTCAATACGGGTTACGTTTCAAAGATATCACTGCATACTGGGAATCTTTTTATGTTATCGCTTATACTGAAGAGGAGTGAGATTTTGTATTTAAACACTGCTGATTCCATGATGGAAACAATGGACTTCGACTAACAGTGTTCTTAAGATACTTGGTTGAACAGTTACTTCTTGATTTCCTATTATACCCCTACGCAGCCTACTTTAGTGTATACAGCTCGCGCCTCTGGCTAAGGAAGCAGGCCACCTGTTACTATTGTAAACGAAGCATGATTGGCATACTAAGTGTGAACATGTTACACATTCAGCATTAGGTACTCTTTGATTATTGCACATGACTTGAGGAACCATACTAGTGCACTCTACTATTATCTAACCTGGGCCCAGAGCCGGTAACTGATCGAGCGTGAGAACATGAACCAGATTTTGATCACGCTACTGGGTTTGGTACTGAAATCCCAGTACCAAAGGCTTTCCATAACTCTATCTCTACCAGCACACATTCCGCCATTCTTGCTTCAATAGCCAGAAGCTGTAGACTTTTTAATCCCTGCTTCACAAGTCACAGTAAGCAAGTCGGAAGAACATAGTTAGAAAAGAAGGGTCAAGTAAGAATAAATTCAAGAATCTGCTCAACACTGTTGATGAGAGCAACATTGAGTTAGGGCATATAGACATTCTCGAATACCAAATAAATGGAACCCAACCTGACAAGAGAAGGAGAGGCAGGCAAGGTCCACTCACTCTCAGCAAGGTAGATAATCCAGTTCCCAGTCCTTCCCACACAAGTCTCTAGTAAAGGTGTGTAACAACCCAGCATACATGAGATATAGCAGCTGGAACCTGTGCCCATACAGACCGCCATGAGGAGAACGGGGAGGAACAGGCCAGGAAGTAAGTACTTCGCCCATGGAGACGCGATGGCCTGGGCTCCAACATGAACAGAAATGGTGAGCAAGGTAGTTAGGCACTTGGCTACATCCAGGAGGGATGTCAGCATACTTAGAGACTCCTGAAGAGGCAGTTACTCTGCTAAGCTGTGTAAGTGAAGAAAGTTTAAAAGTGTCTGCGTCCCGTAACGGAATAGCGAGGGTAACAGGGTAGAGTTATCCAGTCCACCGGACATGGTTACCCTACTCTCAGGATCAGGTTACTCTGCCATGGGGCTAGGGTTGCCCTGTCTGAAGTGCAGAGTAACCCTCCCTATCAACACAAAGTCCATCATGGAGTTCGAGAAAAATGATTGGAATGTTTGTCATGCAAAGCGACACATAATACTGCAATCGGGGGTTCCGGTAGATGCTATTGGGTGAGCTGCAGAGCTCTGGAGAAGCTGTAAATGGGAAACATTATTGCTATCATGCCCCTTCAGCCCCGCCTTGAGGCCATAACATCATGGGCACATGGTTGGATGGTTGTGTGCAGTCTGGCAAAGACGAATGTTTGGAGACTTGCTTGGAACACAGTATGCGTTGGTGGCATCTGGTCAACAGCAGGCTGTTCGCAGGGTTTGCAAGGGGGCATAGGGTGGAAGGTGGAGTACCCCCTCCAAGTTGTTCAGAATAAAACTGATTGAAACTGACGGAGTTAAAGGGGTTTAACCATGGTCATCCCGTAGGTAATCCCAAGTAGTGCTGTGGTGACTGGGAGAGTTGTGTATCTATTAAGCTTGAACATGTCCCCAATCCTATAGGCTCAGCAAGAAAAGTGCAGAGATACTAAAAGCATGATTCCTACCGCAGGTGAGGTGGATCCGAGAGAGTAGTCATGGGTAGTGCCTATTGGATCACTCCTGGACTACCATATCCTGTGGAAGATACTGGCAGCCTCAGAATTGTAAACAGTAGACAGATAAACTCCTCACGGTACCTTCCAGGTTCACATAGAGATTAATGCAGATAGGAAGAGAGGTATAGATTGTCCCGTTAATGAGGGGTCTTGACTGTTAATCACTCGCAAGGCACCGATACCAAAAGGTCTTTGCTCCAGCAGGCAAGATAAAGATCTGCCGCAGAAATGAGAATCGCATTAGGTAAATTCCAACCAGAGTATGTCAACATATGCATACCTGAACTGGTGTGCGAGGAGACATGTCAGACTACCCTTAGCGGAGAAGGCTCTGCTTGAATGGTTGGAGTAAACTGATAGGGGAGTTTCTGGCATAAGATAAAACCTCTTGAAAGTCTATACGAGAACACGCCTACTCCAACAATTAATTCCCCCAAGACCTTAATTGAGTAAAGTGTCAGGCTTAATGATTTTATGTTTTGCCACTTTGTTTACTCTTACATTTGTGTGAACCCTTGGCGATAAATCTGAAGTTGTTCGGTGCAGTCGCAAACTTGGGATCTATCTTCCTAGGGATGCATCGCTTAGAAGATGCGTACAGATCCAAACGATAAATAATGGAAGAAAGAAAGTCTCTTAATATCAAACCTGTAATCATTGCGCTCAGACTTTCCAACCAGCGACCTCACTGCATGGCCACCTTGTCCTGTTCCTGGTTCCGTGTTGTGGCTTCTGTGAAGGAAAGAAAAAAATGGGAAAAGGGTCCTCTTTCACAACCTGTGACCTACCAGCACTTCTGTTGCCTGTCACCACAAAAATTCTCCTAAGCAAAAACACTAATGACAGCAAACTGTACAAGACAACACCCGGCGTACACAAAAGGAAAGCAGCCACACCTTTGCATTATCCCAAAATACCTGGCTCAATCAACCAGCTTAGTTGTCCGTTTTCTTTTGATTCCTGCGACCACTTCTAGTGATACAAGTTTAATGAATGGGAACAGCTCCCTTTTGCTATCGAGACTGCTAATGCTGTTTTCCAAGATCCTGGTAGTGAGTAGGGACCGGCACAGGTGAGGCCATTGCCAACTTTCTGACTTGTTCAACCAACAAGCAGCCTTTTACAATAATGAAGTCAATATTTAGTGCATTGCACATTATACCACCCTTGACCGCTTGTTTGGGTTTTTTAAGAACTCTGTAGCCTTGATGAACATCCTTAAGAATTGAAGGATATCGGCCAATAATGGTCATGTCCTCAATGTCTTTCAACATCCTGCTAACAATGGGGGGCTAAGAACTGACAAGGAAATTCAAACATTGACATAGCTTATACCTTCCCACACTGTGATTAAGTGCTAACCTAATGCTGTCCCTACCTAATCTACTAATAATAGCCCTTGAAAGCTGCCTCACGTTTGATGCTATCTCCTGAATATCAACATCTGGATCTATAACCTTGTTTCTACCCAATTTGTTTGTGTGGATTTGGAGAATCTGACGGGGGCCAAACTCATTAGGTAGAGTACTCTCCACAAGCACTTGGGGATAGCCTGGATCCTGGACAGCTTCATCAATCATGCCCACACAACTTGTCATACTGATAATCAGGATATCACCCAACTGGTAAAGATCATAGAACTAAGGCACCACTCTCCTTGGCAAGTATGATGGATAGATGTAGTATATAGTATCTCTTCCAGAGAAGCTGATTCTCAATAAAATTGCCAGCCTGGCTTCTTGGTTTTTAATCTCTCTTTGTTTACAGACATCATCTAGTCTATCAAATGTCATGATATATATCCCACTATCTACTTTCTTTTCTTTGTAACCCTTTTGAACTTCTGTGAACAGCACTCTGACCTCTTCCTCTAGTTGCCCAACACAGTTATTCAGGATGTCAGATCCATTAATAGCTTTAAGCTCCACTATATTCAGCATCTTACCGCTTTGTCTAGCAGTCAATATTTTACAAGTACCAGGCCAAAACAGTAAATTACCTATCATGTGTCGGTTTCCAACTTTTTCCGCAAGTATAGGTAGCAATATCCATGACAAAAAAGTGCTATTGAGGACTATTGAGAACTCTACGTCAAGACCAACCGCCACATCTTCAAATTTCAATTTGGGCTATATGATGGCATTGAATGCGGGTCCCTTATCGAATCCTTTGATTTTGGTTAGTAATCTCGCATGTTTGTAAAATATGATATATGTGTGTGGCGTAAGGATTCGGTGGTCAGAAGGATCAGCAGTTATTGGTCCATGACAGAGTAGAGCAGACAATTTGTCAGCAAAGCTAACCACCAGCAGAGATTTTACGATGATAACTTTTAAGCGCCCGCGGTCATAAACTATCACTCGGCACGAACGAAACAAAATGCCAAGGGCTGACTCCGGAAATGATCGCACACAGATAGGTAAAAACTCCTCTTCTCTCCGCTCCTTGCTCGCTACTACAACTAACGGTAAAAGACAGGAGTATATATCAACAACACTATCAATCATATCCTCCTATCCTATCACCCAGGTGTTTCTCCCCTTCCCTTTGCTCTGACTACTATGCTAACCAAAGAAAAAACAAAAAATCCTACTCTTGAGTCTTCAGGCATCCAACTTTCCAGCCTGCCTTACAGCCTTCGTGCCTTTCTATATATTCTCTCCAGACTGCATACATTAATCCAATCCCTCTCTGTATTTCTGCATTCTGAATGCTTTCCCGAAAAAGCTAAACCACAGCCAAAGGCTAAACACGCCTGAAAAGCCAAAATGCACCCGCAGGCCAAACGCACTCCCTGAAAACGAGCTATCGTGTAAGCATGCCGAGCAGCACCTTGCGATTTGGAACAATAAGTTTGGTATTTCGTCCATCCATTCTTCTATTCACAGAGCTAAGAACTGGGTTCAGAACCCTACTGGAAAATTTGTGAGATTCGCTAGGTATCACAAACTCAACCCATAGAAGGTTTTGAGCCAAATGCGCCAAAAACCGCACCTGTATCTGAGCAAAAATCTCGAAGAGGTCACTACAATTGTAACTCCCATCAACTATTCCCCCTCTATGAATCCAATTTCTGGATCCAGGCTACACAGGTAAGGAGCCCTGCAGTCCGCGATTGGGTCAAAAGGCAAAACATGGATACCGTCAGGTCAATTCCACTGAGCCCAAACTCCATGAGTAGAAGCGATTCTGGCATATTCAGGCTCACTAGCGAGGGCGGACCGGACCACAAAAAATATATCGGTCATCCCAGATGACATACCAGTATCGCTCATGACAGAGGTCTTACAGAGAAGCAGCAACACTATTAAACGACGGAAGTCCCCTTAATTAGCTTTGGATGCTTCAGGATCTGTGTTGATCAAAGGGAAATTCCCCACAAATCCGTAACAAGAAACTCTTCGTCAGGGCTCTTGCAAAAATGTGAGTGGCCTTGGCGGACTGTTGATATTGGACCGCTGATCGTGCATGTGGTTAGAGGGTTTGTAGATAGATGGTATATACTTATAGGGCATAGGCTTTTCTGTTGGGGTTGTTACCCGTTGCCATGACGCATCGCGCATGGATATTTGTTTTGTTTCTTTTACACCCTATGCCAGTTAGCATATGGTCCATTGTTAGAGGTTTGTGAGTATTCTGGATTGTTGTGGAGCATGGAGTATCATGATTTGTCGCGAGGGTGTTCATTTACTGTTTGCGGTGTTTCTTTTGGTTTCCGGAGGTCCTGGGTGTTAGGGGATATGTGTATCCGGCTCGGTCCTTAGCTAGGAGGACGACGACAGTTTCTCCGCCCGCACTTCCACACCAGACGGCATTGAGCCTACTGTCATCGCACTTTAGCTGCCTTATTCTTTCGTACCTTCCTTTACACCTCATCAGCCGATGCCCCTCTGGCATACCTCCGACTCCATCCTGACATGATGCAGGACCCTAGTAGTTGTCCAGTACTACAAGGATCTGTGCTCGCAGGAGCATCCTGATAGTAGGCGATTGCAAGGAGCAGACGCAATGGATCTGGAAACGAGGTAGGAGAGGTAATGTATCTTGTGAAAATGAGTTAGAAAAAATAGGTGTTGGTTCCCCACTGCTGGAAGCAGGATACCCGACAACTCCCAGGATTGAATTAATTGGAGTTATAGCAGGCACAAGGGGGTGGTGTTTGTGTGAATACCGGTAGGCGCATCACACCTAAAACATCCACCAGGGTCTATTCAGTATGTAAAGCTAGACTGTAAAAACTACCAATATCCCGAAAAGAAGAAGCAACACGCAGAGGTACATACACTGAACCAAAGCATTATTTTCCCGACAAATGCATAACCAGCTGGGAACCGCAGGAAGGAGAAAAACCCACTCCTATGGTCATGGGAATAGGGCCAATAGTGTCTACTAATGAAAGGTTATGTTCTAGTGAGTGATACTGAGTAACTCTTGAATCCGGAAAATGAGGAACTTTAAGCCACCAAATATTCAAAGCTTTGCTTGATGGATAGTAGTAAGGATCACTGGGGGCAGAAAGAGAAAACAGCTGAAGCGACGGTCCGGAGCCTTCCGAGCAGCTAAGGGTCATATCGGACATGTACTAGACTTTACAAAAATTGTTGCCCTATTTCCCGCAGCACTAGAATGCTTCCAGCCTGTATTCATTTGTTCCGACGTGTTTGATGCATTCACGGCAGAGTCCAGAGCTTTGCTATGTTCCTTACCCCGGGCAGCAGAGAAATAGCTAAACGCTAAACTACTTCTTGCAGCGAGGTCTGATACCCAATCAGAACTAGAAAGCCATAACCGACTAAATATGAATGTTGCCACTTAATAACTTCTCTTCTGTGATATTGAAAGTAGTGGGTAACATAACCGGACACTCACCCACATCTCCGATCAATGGCTAATTGCCCCAGGTAAGAGGCTGTGCAAGATAAGCCCCGTGGAGCTACCCAAATCGCAAGTATAGTTCAAAACCATTTCGAACCTACCGCTGGCGATATACCCAAGCTGTTTCCGGTTTCGTTACAAATCACTCGCATAATAGGAGTGATCGAAATAGGTAGAGGAAGGAAGCATCTCCGCATGATGGCAAATGGCTTGAGCGACGCCCACACTGCTACTGCAGAGGGAATAAAGGGGCAGCTTGGTGCCCGGGGAAGGTATGGGATTTCGGCATTGAGGTGTATTTGAGGGGAAGAGGGACTCTTGATTGTCTGTGAGCCATACCATCCTCTTGCGGTTGAAGTTGGATCTCAGAATATCTCTACTGAAATAGTCCCTGAGGGCGAGTTGTGGTACTGTTATGGGGCTAGTCACTACTGACCACATACCATGGGGGGTCCGCCTAGCACAAATTACCATACAAGAATAGCAATGCAGCCATCAGGACCACACCTTTCAGAATCCCTATGCCATGTTTCTGGGGTTTTCCTGAGCTATTAGACTATGTATTTCGCCCTCCAAGTGTACTAGACTTGTCAAAACTTCATACCAGAAGGAGATATCTAGTGGAACAACTTGGAGTTGTTTGTTCGGTATTTCTATGGTTAAATACAGTCAGTAGGCATAAGTCTTGGTAATCGTGCCATTTGAAACAGAGTCTGTGCACTTATTGCATGATGGCCACCTGCCGGGAGGAAGGTAATTAAATTAAGAATTAAATATTAAAACTACATAGTACTAGTAGTTAGCATACCATCCTTTCACCTCAATGACAGCAGCTACACAGGAAGGCATAGACTTCCACAGCTTCTTGAAGAAGCCATCTGAAATAGTCTCTCAGACCAGCAGTAAAACCTCTACTAATGTATTGTGTAGAGTGTCAGCAGCTGGGGATTGTTTTCTAGCAGCTAGTCTCATCTTTTCTGTATTATATCAGGTCTCCCCTTTGTGTGTAGGATATCAGGGTATTGCTTGTACGGATGCTGTTTAATCTCCACTGAGGCATACTCAATCATGTTGTAATGAGGGCACCCCAAGGGAGATAGACCCAAAGGTTGCAACTGTACTGAACAACTTCAGACTTATTTGCTATAAGTTCAGACACAAATATAAGACTAAAGTAAATAGTATAACTTAATATCATTAAGCCAAATGCTTCACTCAATTAAGATCATGAGAGGATGTTGATTGTGTTGGAGTAGGAGAGTTCTCCCATAGATTTAAGCAGTCAGAATTTATGCTAGAAACTCCCCTATCAGTTTACTCCAACTCTTCAAGCACACCATTCTTGACTAACGTATTGTACCTAGTTATGGGTCAACCCCTAGTAATGGGTCAGTTTCGGCCTACTTGTAAAAACATTAAAAATTGAAACCACGAACCCAAACTTTGCTCTTAGGACCCAATATTTCACCTAATAAAAGCTATATACATAGTTCTTGTAGTTGTAAAGTATTATGCAAAAATATCTAAAGATAAACCTTTGACATCCTATAATCATCATACATCACTCAGGTAAAGATGCTTGTTATTGGAGCTCAGAGTTGGGAAAGCTGCGAGAATTAATACCCAGCAGTTAGGCTATAGGTCTCAGGTTGATCTAGGCAAAATATCAGGTCAAAGCAGCAAGTATTTAAGGCAGGCTATTCTGTTCTATCTTTCTTATTTTTCTAGAATATTTGAGTCATCATACAACACTTCTATATCATACAAACTTTCAACAACAAGGTATCCAAATTCGATCTTTCGTGGCTCCGAACAAAGGCGATAAGGAGAGCATCATTCGAGGTACTTTGCAGTACAGGATCGACCATCCTGAGCTCTCAGTGTGCAAAATTGCCACATTCTTTAGTCTTTACAACACGACTTTGCAAAACCACCTTCGACACAAGACAACACCTGCCCCAGAGGCTCATGAGCCTCAGTACCTACTTACCAAGGATGAAGAGAGTGTTATTATTGAGAGGATCAAGGACTGTCATGATAGAGGGATTCCTCTTCGCCGGAGACATGTTTTGGATATGGTATACCAGTTGCAAAAGATGAAAGGGAAAACAGGAAAGATTGGGAAGCATTGGGTAGATCGGTTCATTACAAGACTTCCAGAGATTCAATCCAAGGTTGGGAAAACCTTGGATAAGCAGCGATCCCTTCCCACTGATCCAGAAATCTTCAAAGAACACCTCAATCGCTACTACAATATGCGCTGCAAATATCATATTAAGCCACAAGACACTTGAAATAGTGATGAGAAGGGATTTGCAATGGGTCTGGGAGGTGGTAGGACTATCTTATGCCACACTGTTAGGAAGAATCCAAGGATTATGCAGGGTGGAAAGCGGTCTTGGGTTACAGTTGTGGAAGCCATTTCTGGCAATGGAAAGTCGATTCTGCCTCTTATTGTTCACGCCTCGAATGCCCACCTCATGGGGCATCTTAGTAACATCAACTATGAGAAGAATATGGATACCTATTTCAGACACTCGAAGGCAGGTTACACCGTGACCGAGATTACATTGGACTGGTTGGTGAACATGTTCGAAACAAAAATGAGGCCAGAAAACTGAATCAAGGATCATTGAATGCTGGTTTTAGATTGACACAGCTCTCATGTGAACAATATTGACTTTATTGAGCACTGTATTAAGATGAACATCCACCAGATATGTCTTCCTCCTTATACAACCCATGTTCTTCAACCCTTGAACATTGGAATCTTCTCCCCTATGGGAACCAGTTATCAAATAGAGTTGGAAGAGTTTCTCCGTGATCATGGACCCAATTGGGCAATGCATAAAGGTGACTTTTATCCAATGTACCACAAGGCAAGAGCAAAGACCATGAGTGAGAGGAATATTCTGTCAGCTTGGAGGGCCAGTGGCATGATCCCATTCAATCAGCAAAGAGTTTTGAGCCAGTCTGGGCTTCAATTGAGTACTTCACTGTCCAGACCTCTGAATAAACACTGTTCTGGCCTTCGTTCCCTCCCCACCCGTGGAGAGACATCCTCCGAACTTGAAAAGATCAGGGAGGAAGCCAACCAACTCGAATTCAATGATACAAGTCGTACTCTTTTCCACAAAGCTTTGGACTTGTGTTGCAAGGCAAATGCCCAGTCTGTTCTCGATGCTGCAACTATTACCAGGCTCCAAGCTGTCAAGCACAGTACTACAGACCGCCACCAGATTAAGGGTGGCCTTATTCTTCATACCTCACTTCTTTCCAGGCTCTATGAAAAGCGTGAGAGTGATGATATATGCAAAAAGGGTTTGGCTGCAAAGAAGAGGATCTCACAACAACAACAGAAGACCAAATCGCAAGTGGTTACTTTCAGAAGGAAGGCTAGGTCCTAGCCAAGAGCTGTTGAAAATCCGCAGATGATTGATGCTGAGGAGGATGAGATGGACTTTGATGAGTCCACTGAATCAGTAAGTAGATATTCACCTATTTTATTATATTTTGAAATTAATAGCTTGCATTTTCTAGGAGGAAAATCCGATTTCTAACAATATGGCTCCAGGCACCATCCGCCCCCAGCGCTCCTCATGCAAAAAGGTTAACTATCAGGTTATTTTAAGCTCTGATTCTGAGGATAATAGTGATAAAATTATGAACTATTACTTTGGGGTCTCAATCCTGCAATTTGTATTATTACAAAACAACCTTTTTTGTACATCATATGACAATTAAAAGCACTTATATTACAAGGTTTGAGGCCTGGAGAGTAAATATTGAGTTAGTGGTGGCAATTTTTAATGTTTTTACAAGTAGGCCGAAACTGACCCATTACTAGGAGTTGACCCATAACTAGGTACAATACGTTGAGGGTTGTTTGGCCCTTCTTCAACATTCCTATGGGTATGGATGTATTAATACACTCAAGTCTACGAGCTGCTTATGCAGCTCAGTTTCTGTGGTACGTTGTCAGGGCCACCTGGCATGGGATTGATAGTGTTGTGGTGTTGGTCGCATGTCTAGAGACCTGACAGAGGATGGTTGCAACTTGTGAGAAAGGGGTGGTTAGCCGATGTCTCATGGAATAGAACGTTATGGAAACTGATAGAAGATCATGGGTGTACAGGAGGAAAGGGTTATGGAAGTTAAGGGTGTTAGGGATTTGTCAGCAGAGCATTTTTCTTGATTATATAAAGGGCTGTGCCTCTCCTAGATTTCCTTGCCTTATAACACCTCGGAATTTCCTGTCTGCACCTATACTTAGGACTTACAACTTTGTTTCTTCGTCACATCACCAGAATCTCAGAACCCTGACCATGCTCCCAGACACCCGGTCCTGGAATCTCTTGAGCCTTGATACCAATATGTAGTGTTGGTGTAATGTGTTCGGGCCAGGCCCTAGTCACGTAGCGGTACTATAGGAACAGATGACTTCTTGATCAACCAGAAGTGAGTGCTGTTTACTAAAGGGGACTTCAAAGGGGTGTAATAAGAGATCAAAGAAGTAACTGTTCAAGCAAGTATATTTTAGAATACTGTCAGTCGAAGTCTGCCGTTTCTATCGTGGAAATAAGAGGTCTTTAAACACAGCATATCGCTTATCTCCAGTATGAGCGATATTCTAAACCTTGTGTATATCAACCGATAGCACATGAAACAATACAAGTATCAAGTGATACTGTGAAACCAATCATAAAACCTTGTGTGTATCAACCGATAGCACACGAAACAATACTAGTATCAAGCGATACTGTGAAACCAAACATAAAACCTAACCTAGTACCCGTACCGGTTACAGTTGGTACCATTGCCCCTCTATCTGGTCTCGCCTACCCTGGTATGCCTTGGATTATCTGCCCTGAACCATACATAGACTCTCCCCACTATACTTATCTCAATTATGGCTGCCACAGTGAAACCCTCTTCACCTCAGTGTCTTACCAGTCGCTAACACTGAAGATACCATGGAGAGCATACTATTATATAAACACCCCCCTATATGTAGTTCATCTCTGCTAGTCCATATTGGCTCTCTAGTCTAGATGTTTTATTTACTTCTATTGAGCCAAGGGCCTACCAAGACTGCCCGAGTATGGTATCTAGTACGGTGATCCAATGGGCACTACCCATAACCGCCATGCCCGAAACCACTACAGTCCCTATAAGAATCCTGCTTTTAGTCTCCTTATACTTCCCTCGGAGAGGTTATCCCATAGCGCTACATTCCGGCTTGATAGGCATAGAACTCTTGCAGTCATCCCTGATATGACCCTGAACCACCCTAGGGACCCTGACAGTTAGCCTCCATGATCTCTGTCATGACACGTCAGTTTTACTCCAAACAACTTGGAGAAGGTACTTTAACTTCTCAGCTCTCCCACCTCGTATATTCTATATTCAGGTTACAGTTCCGCAGACAGCCAGAGCATATACAATATTATGCCCATATCTACAAAAGTACTCCTTGGCTAAATTGCTTTCAACTTGGCAACTATTTACCCACGAAGTCCCAGACTCAAGGCAGGGCTTGAGGTGTATGACAGAAATAAGGTCTCCAAGTGATAGCTTCTTCGGAGCTATGTAGCTCAACCAATAGCATCGCAGAAAACCACAGACTTGCAGATCATATATGATTTCACAAGATAAACATTCAATTCAATTTTTTTAAAGTTCTCTGGAGACTTTATGGTGCAAGTTAGGGAAACTCAGGGCCCTTGAGAGGGTAACCCCACTTCCATATAAGTGTAACTAGACTCGCAAGCTAGGGTAATCCTACCTCAATGGTTAGGCAACTTTACCCTATTAATCTATATATTTATTTGCTAGAGCTAGATACTTGTATCCTTTCTCCAGTTACCCTGTCTAGCAGACTAACTTGCCTCTCTAAGGTCACTAAGTAGATGAACATTACCTATGCCCATGTACTAGGTATTCAAGTACTGAAGTATCTAGGGTCTTACTGGTTTTTAGAGGAACCGTAACTATAAGATACCGATGATGCAAGTTGTTACTTGCGTCCCTGTTCTTACCACTTGTCCTACTGGTAACCTGTATAGCTATAGGTTCAGGCTGCCATAACTCATATAGGCTGGGTCATTCCCCAGGCTGCGATTGTCATAAGAGGAGAATAATCATCTAACTTAATAGCTGTAACGACCCAGCATACGTGAGCTATGGCAGCCGGAACCTACACCCATACAGGTAGCTCGGAGGCGAACTGGTAGGAACCGGCAGGCAAGTGAGTACTTGACCTACGGAGACCCGATGGCCCGGGCTCCGAGATGAGCAGACTTAGTGGACAAAAGTATTTAGGTACATGGCTACGCCCAAGGTTGGTGTCAGCGTACTTAGGGACCTATGAAGGGCCAATACACAGCTAGGCTGGGTAACTAGAGAAAGGCCGAGTGTGTCTATCCCCGGAAGTGGGATAGATAGGGTAACAGGAGAAAGTCCACTTGTCCACCGGACAAGATTACCCTACCCTCAGAACAGGGTTACCCTGCCTTGAGGCTTGGATTACCCTGTTCAAGGACCTGAGTTACCCTACCTGCCAATACGAAGTCCCTCGGGGAGTTTGGGAAAAATGACTGGAATGTTTGTCACACGAAGCCATGCATAATACTGGAATCTGGGGTTCCGGGAGATGCTATTGGGCGAGCTACGCAGCTACGAAGAAGCTGTAAATTGAAGACATTATTCCTATCATGCCCCTCCGGCCCCGCCTTGAGGCCCGGACGTCATGGGCAAACGGTTGCGTAGTTGTGTGCAGTCTAGCAAAGGAGGATCTTTGGAGACCTGCTTGCAACACCGTATACGTTGCTGCCGTCCGGTCGACCGTAAGCTGTTCGCAGGATATATAAGGGGGCATAGGGTGGAAGGTGGAGTACCTCCTCCAAGTTGTTCGGAGTAAAACGGACCAAAACTGACGGAGTTAACGGGAGTTAACCGTGGGGGTCCCGAAGGTAGTCCCGGGTGGTGCCGGGACGACTGGGAACGTTTTGCACCTACCACGCCCAAGGATGTCCCCAACGCCATAGGCTCTGAGAGGGAAGTGCAGAGACACTAAAAGCATGATTCCTACCGCAGGTAAGGTGTATCCGAGGTAGTGGTCATGGGTAGCGCCCATTGGATCACTCCTGGACCACCGTACCCTGCGGAAGACACCGGAAGCCCGAGACTCGTAAATAGTAGATAGATAAACCGCTCACGGTAGCTTCCGGCGTCAAGAAGAAATCAACGCGCATGGGAAGGGTGTCATAGATAGTCTAGTTCAGCAAGGGGTCTTGACAGTTAGCCACTGGCAAGTCCCCGATGCGCAGAGGTTTTCACTCCGGCGGGCAGAATGGAAATGCGCCGCAGAAACGATATGCACATATGGTGAACGCCGACTAGAGCGGGTCGACACATACATGCCCGAAGGGGGTGTCAGGAGACGTGTCGGACCGCCCTTAGCGGAGAAGGGTGTGCTCGAATAGTTGGAGTAAACTGATGGGGGAGTTTCTGGCATAAGATAAAACTACCTGAAAGTCTATGCGAGAACTCTCCTACTCCAACAATCAATCCTCTCGAGACCTTAATTGAGTGAAGCGTCAGGCTTAACGATATTAAGTTTTACCGTCTACTTTACTCTTACATCTGTGTGAACTTTTGGCGATAAGTTTGAAGTTGTTTGGTGCGGTCGCAACCTTGGGATCCATCTTCCTAGGGGTGCCCCCGTTACAGTATATCGTTAAGCGAGCTCCTCGCTTAACTCCTCTCCTGATTAATTGTTTTTCGACCTTCGGCACTGACCTTGCGTGAATACTGGTAACCTTGTCTCGAACAAGTAGCCCAGGGTGGAAAGCGCAATGGCTAGTATCGAACGTCGACCTAGAATGGAATCCAACTCGGATTCAGACCTTGACCTTGACGAGAACTCCGCCAACACATTTCGTGCTTCGGTGTTCGCGGACGTCCGCGGTATTGAATGGGACGGTCACCAATTGCTCCTGGAGGCCGCCCCTATTCAACTACCTGATGAATGTGTTGATCTTATGATTACAGACCCTCGCGCTGCGGCGCTTTCGTTCTTCCAAGACGCCGCCCTCGTCCACAACATGCTCCCTCCTCCACCGCAAGGAGTACCCTTTAGCGAGTTCTCCCGCGAGTTCGTCGAACCTTACATCGTCCGGGAGGTATCCAAGTCGATTGAGGATGCGAAGCGGGAACTGAAGAACTGGAATGCCCAGCAGCAGCAGGTGTTCCGTAAACAGATTACTACGGCAGCGGTGGAATGGATGAAGGTACAGCAGGAGGCATACCTGCGAATGTTAAGAGACCAGAAGGCATTGAAGGATCGTATGGCAGCGCTGGAAAGGGCCTTCGCGGGAGGTTATAGTATTGATGCTGAGAATGACGTACTGATGATAGAGGCGGCGCCCCCACTCCCACTTGTCCACACGAAGCTGGAGAACTTCGGGATGGAACTGGCTATGAGAGCCCGGGATGAACAGTGGAGGGCGTACCTAAGCCCCGTGGGCATACGGATGTTGGAAAGCCTCAAGGGGGAAGGATACAGTTATACCTCGTCCTTCACAAGAGCATCAACAGGCTCGCTGTCTGTCCCCTCCTCGATCGCCCGCAGTCGTTCAGGAAGTCCGGCGATTGGACCAACCGATGGGCGTCGGGTTAAGAAAAGGACGTCCAAGCCAAAGGGTATCACAGCACCAGATACACCTGACCCTACTCCTCGGCCGACCCCCGCTCCCATTAACCCCCCTGCAACACCGTCGGTTGCAACTCCCGTACCTCCTATTGCTGCCCCAAGACCCACACCTTTACCAGTTTCATTGCCCCCTCCTGATACCTTCCCTGTCGCAGCTTTCCCGCCAACAGTATCGGCTACCCCAGGGTACCGACCGCTGCGTGCGGCTTCACCTGGATTCTTTGAACAGGTCAGGCGCCAGGAAGAGCGAGCACCCATGGCTCCATCACGAGGGACTCCGATCCCCGGACCTGGGACACCCGCTCGTTCCGTTCCTTGGGCACCCGTGATTCCCTCTGCCCCCTCAAAACCAACTCTTCCCTCCATCCTCCCCACGATCACTAGTGGTGAGTCGGACAGCCAAGACGAGTACTGTCTGTCGGGCTGCAAATCGGAAGAAACCCGTATGGGGTGGATTCATTACCACACGTACGGGTGCAGGAAGGGACCACGGACCCCGGTAAGGCACCGAAGAAGACAGAAGGAGGGAGACGGACGACCAACATGTGGGTACTGTGGGTCATGGAGACACGCGGGGCCCCCAATGCAACCTTTGAGTTGTCCAGAGCTTCAGTCGTTTCTGGCGACAACTCAGGCGGCTCCGAACCCAACTCCTGAGAGTGGGCAACGACCTGTTCCACCACCGGCATCAGTACCATCAGGGGCTAACCCCCCCGAGGATGGGAATCAGGATGGCCAGGAGGAAAGGTTTGATGGGTATGATAGACCCCGCGAGACCCCAGGTGGAAATACCGGGGGTAGTGGAGGTGGAAATGGACCACCTGTCGGTGGTACTACGGGAGCAGGTGGAGATCCTGGGGACTCTGACCATGATAGCTCGGATGATGATGATGCCGATTCTCTCCCCGACTTGACCCCTTTTCTCGGCGCTCGCAAGGATGACTGGAGCGACGAGAAGAAACGACGGTGGGACCGCCGTGCTAAGAAGCTGTCAAGGGAACTACGGAGTAGGGCGACTGCACGACCATCATCTAGACAACGGCAGAAGAAGCCGGAAAAGCTGAGCGGCATTCCGGCGTTTAAGGGAAAGGTCACCGAACTCGCCAGCTTCTTGACGCTGGTAGAGGTTAAGTTCGAGTACTTTGCTGGGTGCAGGTTGACCGATATGGACAAGGTAAACCTGGTGATCCCCCTTCTAGAAGATACTGCCCGAACATGGTATCTTGGGCTGCACTCCCACATCAATAAGGAGGCAGCCAAGCGTACCGGAGTTCCAGTTAATAACAGTAACCCGTTAAGAACGTGGAAAGGATTCCGGGAACGGCTTGAACGGAGTTTCGGCGGTGACCAAGCGGAACGAGACCGATCCCTCCTTGAGTGGCGAGACCTAGTGATGAAGCCACATCACATCGATGAGTACCTGGACAAGATAATTGACTATATGTATAAGCTTAGCTATACAGACCCTGTGCAGGTACGAGATAAGGTACGGTCGGGCATTACTCAAGAAGTGAGGAACGCGTGGGCACTGAAGGAGCCCCATCCCACCGACTTGAACGACTACCTTGATCTTCTTCGGAAGGTTGGACACACACTGGAAGACAACACCCGGTTCAGCAACCGAGTTATCCACCCTGTCCAACGGTCTCAACCAACGGACAAGAAGGAGGATAGGTCCTCAACTTCCGGAAGGTTTAAAAAGAAGGATAAAGGTTCGGGCAGACAGAACCAGCGGTCTGCCAAACCTACTAATTTCAATGCGGGGAAACAGGCAAAGCCGGGGACTTCTGAGTATGCCCTGGCGCATAAGGAAATCCCGTCGACTTTGACCGAACGTCGGAGAAAGCACAACCAGTGCACCAAGTGTGGACAAACGGGTCACTTTTGGAGAAAGTGCACCGCGACGTCCCCAGTCGTTAGTTCGTCCAAACAGGCTCGTGGGTTGAAACGGTCAGCCCCGGTAAGCGAGCCCTCAGGTACGGACAAGCGACTAAAGCGCATTGAAGCGCCACCTCCGGCTACCTCGTCAAAGATACTTGAAGTCCGACAGGCATCACCTCAGATTATGGAGGTTGATACTGACGGCTCAGAATAGGTAAGACCCCATTCTGCGAAAGGTATAACCTTAATAACCTGTATCCATAGACCCCTGCGGGAGGGATGAAAAGGAGCCCCAGAAGTGGCTTCTGGGATGGGTAAGTACCCCTCTACTGCATGAACGACCCTGATGCTGACTACACCCAGGTGGTGTGGGCAGATAGATGTTGAGGGCCGTGTGCGGTGGACAGGGTGATCTCTCCTTTGTGGGTTTTCAGGTTATTTCCTTTGTTCTAGTTATTTGTATTTCTTTCAGGATTTCTTTACTGGGACGGACAAGTCATAGGGTATTATTTTCGGTTGAGGCTGGGAGAGATCTCGCTCGCGGAGACGCTCGACATTGGGGAAGCAAGGTTGCTTCGCTTGGAACCGGTCCAACAGCGGACTTCTACCCACCTCGGGAAAATTTGTTATGTTTAGTACAAGCGGGATTAGTTCAGGCTGGACTTGATTGAATAAATGATACTATGATCAAGTTTACCTGAGGAGGGTTTAGTACCCGAAATCATGCTGGCGTGATAGTAAACACCCTAGCTATTGATAAAACGATTCCCAATCCCTTAACGTTTACCGACCCGTTGTGGCCGCTCTTGTGTCGAAAGGCAAGAGATCAGAATTAGTAAGCCAAGATGACTAAGTCCCTAAGACAAGTGAAGAGGCAGAAGCGTGATAACTTGCCTCGCCATACCAAGTCTATCCACCTGAGGGTAAGGCTAGACTGGAAGATTGGAGCTAGACAGGTAAGCGCTGAGGCGCTCCTGCTACTCGACAGTGGAGCTACTGGGCCAGTGCTTAGTAGCCGATGGGTTAAACAAACGCAGGCACCATGTGTACGACGAAAGGTACATGTGCCGATAAGCGACGCAAGCGGTAATCACATTCCGGGGTCAGGTCTGCACTATACCAAATCATTGGACATGAGAATAGGCGACCACCATAACGAAATGCGGTTTGAAGTCGCGGACATGCCCGACACCAAGGTGGACGGGTACCTACCTATGTCTTGGTTGAAGGACCATAATCCCGACATAGATTGGAAAACAGGATCACTAACCTGGCGCTCAGATTTCTGCAAGGCTAATTGCCTGGCAGAGCAGGGGCGGTTAGTGTTCATGACCGATGAAGAGTTGCTAGCTGAAGACCCTAGTAATGTGTACCTGTTGGGAATTGTACAATTCTCCGATGAGGAAGGTGCTGACATTACCGTCAAGCTACTCCCTGAGTATAAGGACTACGGGGACATCTTCAGTCAAGAACGGATTGAGGCATTGCCGGAGCACTCAAAGTATGACCATACGATCGAGTTGCTACCCGGGACTCAACCTCCGTTTGGGCCTATCTATCCGTTATCGGAAAAGGAGCTTAAGGCACTCCGGGAATATCTCAATGACATGCTGCGAACGGGGAAGCTACGGCGATCCAGTTCCTCAGCAGCAGCCCCTATCCTCTTTGTGCCAAAACCAGATGGTACATTAAGACTGGTAATAGATTACCGAGGGCTGAACAAAATCACGGTGAAGAGCAAGTACCCTCTACCGCTGATGAATGAACTGCGAGATAGGTTAGGAAAAGCCGTTGTGTTCACTAAGTTGGACTTGAAAAACGGCTACTATCTTCTGAGGATGGCAGAAGGTGAGGAATGGAAGACGGCCTTCCGGTGCAGATATGGACTGTATGAATACACGGTCATGCCGTTTGGGTTATGTAATGCCCCGGCAACTTTCCAGAGCATGATAAATGAGGTCTTTCGAGATCTCATGGATGAAGGAGTCATCGCGTATATGGATGACATCCTGATCTACTCCGAAACTATGGAAGAGCACGTCGCGATGGTAAGGCGTGTAATGGAGAAATTGCGGAAAGCTAGACTATGTGTAAGTATGAAGAAGTCCAGTTTCCACCAACGGGAGGTTGAATTCCTCGGATATAGGATCTCCGATATGGGGATCTCTATGTTGTCGGAAAAGGTGCAGACAATCAAAGACTGGGCACCTCCGACATGCGTCGTCGACGTTCAAAGCTTTATGGGCTTTGCCAACTTCTATCGTCGGTTCATAGAAGGGTTCAGCAAGATAGCGAAACCCCTCACGGACTTGACAAAGAAGGATGTCCGATGGGAATGGACACCTGCATGTGAGCAGGCCTTCAATCATTTAAAGGAAGCGTTCACGTCCAAACCTATCCTAGCACATTTTGACCCTGAACGGCCAACACGGCTAGAAACCGACGCTAGTGACTTTGCATTAGGAGCCGTTCTCTCCCAGTTATGTGAGGATGAGAGATGGCATCCGGTGGCCTACCATAGTAGGAAGTTTCACCCAGCAGAGATCAATTATGATGTCCATGATAAGGAAATGACTGCCATCGTGGCGGCATTCAAGGAATGGGATCATCTGCTGCGCTCAGTAACGGACCAATTGGTGATCTATACGGATCATAAGAACTTGGAGTACTTTAATAGTACCAAGGTCCTTAACCGAAGGCAGCACCGCTGGGCTGAATTCCTGCAACCGTTTAACTTCAAGGTGGTTTACCGAGAAGGACGGTTGAATGAGAAGGCGGATGCTTTGTCGCGGCGTAGGGACTACCGCCCTGAAGGGGGGAGTGATTTTCCGCCACAGTCGTTTTTTCGCCCCGGACAGTGGGTCGGGAGCCAGGAACGGGACATCTTGCGACCACAGGTGTTGCAAGTGTGCCAGGGATTTCGGCTCAAGTCGTCCTTTTTGGATCAGTTGCGGGTAGCGATAAGCGAAGACCAGGAGTACTTAAGGATCCTGAAGGCAACAGCTGCAGGTGACAAAGAGGTTGACCGACATTTCACGACGGAAAAGGGCTTACTCCTGTACAAGAACAGGTGGTATGTTCCCAAGGGTCAGAATCTGAAGCAGACAATCATGAAGGCAGAACATGACTCCCGAATCGCGGGACACTTCGGGACTTACAAAACCATTGGCAGGGTGAGGGCTAACTTCTACTGGCCTAAGATGGATGAGCATATCACTGACTATGTGCGGACATGTGATGCATGCCAAAGAAATAAATCCATCAGGCACAAGAAGTTCGGGCTGCTGGAACCTATCGATGTTCCTATGCGGCCTTGGACAGCAATTTCAATGGATTTCATTGTCGCGCTGCCAGAGTCCGAAGGGTATACCAAGATCTGGGTCATAGTAGACAGGTTTTCGAAAATGGCCCATTTCATACCCCTGACCACTGAGGTACCTATCAAGGAGCTTGCCTTGATATTCCTGAAGGAGGTTTGGCGCCTTCATGGACTGCCAGAGTCAATCATCTCCGACCGAGATAGCCGATTCACATCCAAGTTCTGGATGAGTCTGATGCACTTGCTGCAAGTGAAACTAAACGTTTCGACTGCATTCCACCCAGAGACTGATGGGCAAACCGAGAGGGTTAATCAGACACTGGAGCAGTACCTGCGTAGTTACTGCTCCTATCAACAGGATGACTGGGTCTCGCTGCTACCCCTTGCGGAGTATGCGTATAACACCTCAACATCAGAATCCACCAGGTTGTCACCATTTGAGATCAACTATGGGTTCAACCCACGAACAAACTGGTCGGGTGTTGTGTCTGACAACCAAGGGATACACCCAAGTAGTGAACTCTTGGTTAAGGAATGGGAAGGAACCTGGCAACAGATTCGAGAAACGATTAAACGGGCACAGGAAAGGCAGCGGAAATGGCATGACCAGAAACGGCTGCCATCCCCGGACTATGTTACCTTGGAAGATGTGGCTGCTGGGCGGGCTAAGAAAGCGGACCGCGTGATGTTGAACCGGAAGAACATCCGCACCAAGCGTCCCATGGAGAAGCTGGACCACCGGATGTTTGGCCCTTTCGTGGTCAAACGTCGGGTGGGTACCCGAGCATACGAACTCCAATTGCCCACCCGATGGAGCATCCACCCGGTTTTCAATGTCACGCTGCTGGAACCCTATCGCGAGGATCCGGAATCGGGTAGGATCAAGGAGATCCCTACCCCAGAGCTCGTGGACAATGAGCCCAGTTACGTCATCGAAGCTGTTGTGGACAGTCGCTGGTATGGTGGAACAAAGGCGAAGTTTCCGTCGCGCTTTGTCCAGTACCTGGTTTCATGGGAAGGCTATGGAGCTGAGGAGAACTCATGGGAGCCCTATGAGATGCTAGAAGGGACAGGCTTACAGGCCATGCTAGATTTCCACCAAAGATATCCGTCCAAGCCCAGGGACCATCGGGTCTTGGGGGAATCGAGTCGTGGAAACAAAAGACGACGCTAAACGGTCCGGGACGGACCGTAGAGAAGAGGGGAGTGATGTAACGACCCAGCATACATGAGCTATGGCAGCCGGAACCTACACCCATACAGGTAGCTCGGAGGCGAACTGGTAGGAACCGGCAGGCAAGTGAGTACTTGACCTACGGAGACCCGATGGCCCGGGCTCCGAGATGAGCAGACTTAGTGGACACAAGTATTTAGGTACATGGCTACGCCCAAGGTTGGTGTCAGCGTACTTAGGGACCTATGAAGGGCCAATACACAGCTAGGCTGGGTAACTAGAGAAAGGCCGAGTGTGTCTATCCCCGGAAGTGGGATAGATAGGGTAACAGGAGAAAATCCACTTGTCCACCGGACAAGATTACCCTACCCTCAGAACAGGGTTACCCTGCCTTGAGGCTTGGATTACCCTGTTCAAGGGCCTGAGTTACCCTACCTGCCAATACGAAGTCCCTCGGGGAGTTTGGGAAAAATGACTGGAATGTTTGTCACACGAAGCCATGCATAATACTGGAATCTGGGGTTCCGGGAGATGCTATTGGGCGAGCTACGCAGCTACGAAGAAGCTGTAAATTGAAGACATTATTCCTATCATGCCCCTCCGGCCCCGCCTTGAGGCCCGGACGTCATGGGCAAACGGTTGTGTAGTTGTGTGCAGTCTAGCAAAGAAGGATCTTTGGAGACCCACTTGCAACACCGTATACGTTGCTGCCGTCCGGTCGACCGTAAGCTGTTCGCAGGATATATAAGGGGGCATAGGGTGGAAGGTGGAGTACCTCCTCCAAGTTGTTCGGAGTAAAACGGACCAAAACTGACGGAGTTAACGGGAGTTAACCGTGGGGGTCCCGAAGGTAGTCCCGGGTGGTGCCGGGACGACTGGGAACGTTTTGCACCTACCACGCCCAAGGATGTCCCCAACGCCATAGGCTCTGAGAGGGAAGTGCAGAGACACTAAAAGCATGATTCCTACCGCAGGTAAGGTGTATCCGAGGTAGTGGTCATGGGTAGCGCCCATTGGATCACTCCTGGACCACCGTACCCTGCGGAAGACACCGGAAGCCCGAGACTCGTAAATAGTAGATAGATAAACCGCTCACGGTAGCTTCCGGCGTCAAGAAGAAATCAACGCGCATGGGAAGGGTGTCATAGATAGTCTAGTTCAGCAAGGGGTCTTGACAGTTAGCCACTGGCAAGTCCCCGATGCGCAGAGGTTTTCACTCCGGCGGGCAGAATGGAAATGCGCCGCAGAAACGATATGCACATATGGTGAACGCCGACTAGAGCGGGTCGACACATACATGCCCGAAGGGGGTGTCAGGAGACGTGTCGGACCGCCCTTAGCGGAGAAGGGTGTGCTCGAATAGTTGGAGTAAACTGATGGGGGAGTTTCTGGCATAAGATAAAACTACCTGAAAGTCTATGCGAGAACTCTCCTACTCCAACAATCAATCCTCTCGAGACCTTAATTGAGTGAAGCGTCAGGCTTAACGATATTAAGTTTTACCGTCTACTTTACTCTTACATCTGTGTGAACTTTTGGCGATAAGTTTGAAGTTGTTTGGTGCGGTCGCAACCTTGGGATCCATCTTCCTAGGGGTGCCCCCGTTACAATAGCATTGTCATCAAGTCATACAAGTCTGTCACATAAGCTGTAAACCCTCACATCATTTTTCTGAAATATGGGTTCTTCAAACTCATTGGCTATTTCCCCCATAACTTGTCCCAAAAGGGAATCCAAAACCGCAATATAAACATGTCTGTACCAGTGCAAATGATTGCTTGTGTCCTGTGCATACTGTATGTCTGGTGCACAGAATGCACAGAATGCAAACTGCAACTCAAAATGCAACAAAAAATCAAATTAAATCCCCGTAGACAAACTGTCACAATCAGTGATAGGGGAGGAAGGTTTCTTACATCATGGAAGACTCAGAACAGAAGATTGCGGGAACTGAGTAAGGCTTACCAGTAAGGCTGATTGGTTAGGCTTACGTACCATGAATCATATTACAGTCATGGAGTTTCACACGATGCACAATTCTGAGTAGTTAGTATGTTCTGATTGGTTAATATGTCTGAACAACTCAGAGTTGTGGGGTCGTATGATGTAATAACTTTGGCGCATAACTCAACTGGTGAGTCACAGGTCTCACACGTGGGATGCACTTAACACACATGACCATGGGGGATGACTCAGGGGTATGAGTCGCAGGGTTAGGGTTGGTATGAAGAGCGAGTATGAAAAGGGTCACTAGGACCCAGGAGGATAAGCTCTTTACGCTATCATCTTTGTATCTTCTTGCCTATAACTTTATCACTATACTCTTTGCCTACATGGCCCCACTGCACAACTAGCCTTGTAAGAAGGTCATAAGATAGGAGCCTTAGGTGCTTAGCGACCCGACTTAGAAGAGGCCATAGAGTCTCCAGTGTTCGAGGCGAAGGTGTCGTCGCCCATTTGAGAGAAGTACTGACAGGTAGGAATTGTTGCATTTGATCGCATCATGGCAAAACATGCCTGATAATTCCAGGAAACCAGAGTGTAGTATAAACAACCCCACAACAACAACAAAACAGATTGTGATGACAACGAAATCAGCAATCATCTGGAGCTTCCAGGGCTAGGACAAGAGCTAGGAAGAGTACTGAGCTCATAAGAAATCGACAGACTTCTGAGCCCGGTTACACTGGAAGAGCAACCACAAGACGGAACATGGTCCTCTGATGAGGGAATAGAAACAAGGATGTTGGGAACGGGAGCGGCTGCCCCACCAGTTCAACAAGTGGGAATGACAGCCAAACAGCTCACAACCCCCTTTAGCAATGCTACAGACTGGGTAACCCAGTGCAGAAAACACACCAAAGGATAAAGAACCTGATGTTTTCAGAGGGGAAAGGACAAAGTTAAGAGAATTTCTCTCCCAGTGTGAAGAATACTTCAGAGTCAAGGATTACAAGAATGATCTGGACACTACGAAGGTAGCCTACGCTGAATGGCTACTACGTGACACTGCTGGCCAATGGATAACCCCTGATGTCGCAGGTATTAGGTGATAGCTGACTCTAAGAACATGCCAGTCTGGACTAAGGCCCGATATGTGACGAAGTGATTCCTAGGATGACATACTTGGAATATCAGGATGGAAGTATTATAACAAGTGTATCATATACCAAATGTATTGATAAGATCTCTTCTCTGTCGCTGATGTTATCTGCAAAGCATAGGGGTCACCTCAATATTTGCATTCCGTGTCTGGGTGTGCGCGGACTATCTATTCATCCCACCTTTCTATGTACGAACTTTGTAGAAAGAGAAATCCTTTACCCCACTTGACTGTGATTTCTTCTACCAGTGGGGAGGGTGTCATATCCCTCTCCTCACAGTGTTCGCTCTAATCATAGTCACGCGAATCCTTGCACCCGGACAAAGCGGTAATTGGTTCTGCCGCTGCTTACGAAGAGATCGGGTCCGACAGAAAACTTATCAATGCTGGGAGATTCCGTATCCCTCTGTGTCAACCGCCAGGAGGCATGCTCTGGTCTTATCATGCCAGGGGCATTTAGGGCTCGTTATGCTCACAGTTAGCCTTCCACGCGGTTGGCCATCATGGGACTCTACTCTGTTATGCCTCTGGGCTTGGGCAAACAATCGTCACTTGCCCATCGTTCCCTCGCCAGGAATTTCCTCTGCATTCCTCCACCAACGGACTTGAAATTCAGTCTCGCTGCCTACATGGCAGCCGGGGACTCCTACCAAAGTAGCCAACCTCTCCCCAGTTAGTTTCCATCTGCTACCACAGCCCAGGGATCAATGCATGCGGTTATCTGTACAATCAATCTCCCGTTTCACTTTGTTTGCCCTGGGCAGGATAGCTGCGAGTCCTGCGTTGAAGAGCCGGAGAAAACACCGCAGTCGGCGACCTGTGGCAGTGGCCTAAATGCGGGTTTTGAGCGTGTGTCATATGGGCAGAAATCAACTCATTCTGCAAATACTCTGATAGATCCCGCGGTCCAACACATGGCCATTTGCTAGTGATTACGTGACATGCCCCTTACACTATGCCAGTCCATCCTATGTCTAACACAATGTTCCAAAGAACGAGAATGGAAGATATGGGAAAATCTCAAAAGCGTTATAAAGGAATGATTCGTGAACATTGATGCAAAACTGACCACCCTGAAGAAGTTGTGAGTTATAAAAACCAGGAAGGAAGAATATGACAAACTTTGGGAATGAATTCCGACACATAGCCATAGAGGCTGAATACGATGCTAAGACACCCTACAGATACTAGCGACAGGCATGTACCACCTAGCTGCAATAAGCATGGAGTATGGCAGAAACCGAATATATGACAACTGTGGATGTCGCAATGTGGGCAATCGACAGAGAGCAACAGTGTTATGGTTTCCCACTACTCGTGTACTCAGGACAGGTAACGATCTTATTCATTCTTCCAAACTGCGCTGCGCTGTATCCTAGAGCTCCTCGCATCTCCAGGCCCTATCTTAGTATTCCCACGTAAGAATCGGTTTCTCACCAGCGCCAAGAGTAATGGTCTTTTAGTCTGCCGACATGATCCATGTAGCAGATAGGTTCTTGACTGTAAAGTGGATCCATCTAGCTGATAAGATTGGAGCGTAAGGTTTTGGTATTGTAAAGATTGTAAAGTAGTAGATAGGAAATAATAGTAGATAGTTGCGTGAAGAGCTAACCCATCTGTGAAAACCCGGCCTTTATATAGGCCTCTTCCCACAACCCTACCCCAGCCCTGATCCTCAAGCGAGGTCAGGTGTGAAATCCGTCACCTGACTCAAATAAGTCATGTGCGTAACATAAAACATCGCATGACCTGTAAGTGACGTCATGTGCGAAAACATAAATCAAACGCAATATAAATCAAGTGCATAAACAAACCACACGACCTACTAACGAGGTTATGCGTGAAACATAAATCAGTCTGCCTTGCCGGTAAGCCTTACCGGCCAGCCTAGACTCTCCCCATGACATCAACTGTACGTCATGTGCGAAATGCAATCAACATAAGCGAGCCCCATGATCTGCTAATGAGGTCATGTGCAGCAAACCAATTTAAACATAAACGAGCCCCATGATCTGCTAACGAGGTCATGTGCAGAAAACCAATTTAAACATAACCGAGCCCCATGACCTGTTAACGAGGTCATGTGCGCGAAAGAATAACTTAACCGTATGACGTCTAATTGACATCATATGTGAAACCTGTTCCTTGCTGCGGTCACCTGGCTAGCTCTCCTCTAGCCAGCTTGTGACATTAGCTCCCCTCTCTCTTATCCTCAGTCCCTGAGGATACGTTTATCTCCTTCTCCTTCTCCTCCCCTCACTGGATGCCGAGTACTTATGAGTTCGCAGCTTGTACTATTCCGCCAAGTTGTATTCCTCGAGGAGCCAGTTATCTACTTCCTTCCAGATCTGTTGTTCCGGGTCTTGTCTCTCCCTCTGTTCTTGTACCACCTTTTTTACTTTGTATAGTCCCTCGACCCTCCTTCGAAGTCTTTCCGCCATTTCTTGCAGCTCCATTATCATTGCATTTTGCTGCGTTATGGTTTCGTCCTGGGTGCGGATGGTGTCCTTCAGTGTTTCCTTGGAAACAAAAGAAACTTTATGCCCCCCCTTCCTGCTCTCCTCCATCCTCGGAGCCTGTTGTGCCTTTTCTTCATCCCTTCTGTGGTAGGGGCAGAACCTGCGCATGCAGTTCTGCCAATCGATCCTGAGATGTCTTGGCACCGTTGGGGTGGTTGGGGTTTCCCCTTCTCAGGTTTGTTGTTGCCAGGAGTTTGCCCACTCCTGGTCTTCATCTGAGTCTCTTGTCTTGGTGGCCTCCACTGGCCACCACCATTGTTGTTCCTTTGTGTCGCGGTGTACCATGCAATCGTCACTAGTGCGCGCAGTCCTTGTCCTTTTTGCATGTTCTTTCTCCTGCTTTTCCCCTTCTTCTGCTTCTTTCTGTGCCTGCAGCACATTACGTTCGAATCCTTCGCGGTGCTCAACCGCCAGCGAACTGTTTTCGTCCGCTGCGGTGCGGACGGTTGGTTGCTCGTTTGGGCGCATAGCGCTGGTGGAAGAGGAGGACGACATCTTTAGCATTGGCCAAGTTGGTAGCCGGGTACTACTCTTGAACGTGTTCGAGGGAATAACCGGTGCACCTGACATGGTATTGTAGTTTGCCCTAGTACAAGCGAGCGTCAATTATTTCTTCGAGTTCGTGTTGGTCTTCTCCATCTATGCCAATAGGCAGAGGGGGGAGTTTCTTCTGTAAGGGAAAGGAGTTTTCTTGGTAGGGTTCGAGGAGGCCGGTGTGGAATGTTGAATAAGATTGTTTCATTGAGGCGGGGAGGGCAAGTTTATATGCTCGCAAGCTGACCCGTTTGATTATCCGGAAGGGTCCAAGTTTCTGGTAATCCAGCTTCTTCAAAGGACTTGTAGTCCGGATATTGCGTGGTATCAACCACACCAGGTTGCCGACCGTGAGGTTCGGGTCCGGTTTGCAGTGCTTATCGAGTTTTTCTTTTTGACTGATTTCCGGAAAACTCATTTTGTCTCGCAATATGTCCCGTACTTTTATCATATCGTCGGCCTATGTTTTCCTTCGCAGTACTTGATATTGTGCCGGATCGAATGAGGGGTCGTATCCGTAGTTCACAAAGATGGGTGTGGTCTTTATCATTTCTTGTTGTCTGTTGTTATATGCGAAATCTGCCCTGGATAAGAACTCCATCCAATCGTTTTGCTGATAGTTGACGTAGGCTCGCAGATACTGTCCTAACATCGCGTTTGTTGTTGCGGTCTGGCCGTCTGTTTGCGGATGGAAGGCCGTGCTCAAGTCACGGCGAACACTTAACTGTTGTGCCATTTCTTTCCATACATCCGACGTGAAGAGGGATCCTCTGTCACAGGAAATATACTTTGGTAGGCCGTGAAGTCTAAAGACCTGGCCTTTAAACAGGTTGAAGAATTGTGTGGTTGTCATAACCGTTCTGCATGGTATAAAGTGCGCCAATTTGATGAGGCAGTCGATAACGACCTATATGGTGTCATAACCATTGAATTTGAGGAGTCCTGTGATGAAGTCCCTTGCGATTGACTGCCATGGTCTTCTTGGAGTTTCGAGTGGTTTGAGCAGCCCATAGGGTACGTGTTTAACCCTTTTTGTTCGTTGACATGTGTCGCAATTCTTCACATATCTTTTAAGATCAGCGCGCATCTATGGCCGGTAGTATGATCTTTGAACTAATGCCGTTGTTTTTGCCATTCCGCCGTGTCCTACAGGTGGGAAATTGTAATTTCTTCTTATCATTTCTGTTCGTACGGCTTCTTCGTCCGGGAGCCTTATCTTGTCGTCATACTATATGTATCTATCTTCTTCTCAGTACAGCCCGAGGGCTACGCCTTTCCTTTGTTTTAGGCCTCTCTTCAAGGCCTTCTTTATCTCGCTGATTTCCCGCTCGTTGGCGGTCTTTCTTTTTATCCATTCTTCGTATTCTTCATCGTTGCTTGTGGCCATGGTTGTTTGGTTTAGGGATTCATATCCGCTGTCTCTGTCGTCTTGTTTGGCGAAGTACTTGTCTTTAGGGAGAAGTATTCTTTGTCATTGCGACCGTGTTTCTTCTTTGTTGGGAAAGTGCTCCATTCTTCGAGTCAATGCATCCGGGTTTCCTCCTTCTTTGCCTGGTCGGTATTCGATTTGGAGGTGGTCTTGGCTTAATGTCTCCCTCCACCTGATCTGGCGTCCGTTGAGTTCCTTGCTAGTAGTAAACGCTAGTAGGTTCTTGTGGTCGGTGATAACACGGATCACCTGTTGACTTCCTAGTGTGTACTTCCTCCAGTCTTTAACTGCGAGGACAATCCCTAGCAGTTCCTTCTCGTGAATGTCATAGTTTTGTTCTACCTTTGAAAATGTTTTTGATAAAAATACGACCAGTCTCCATAATCCCTCCTTTCCCTCCTGGGGGAAGATACCGGAGCATACGTGGTTGGATGCATATGTCTCGATCATAATGGGTAGTGTGGGGTCGAAGCGTCTTAATATTGGTGTCGTAGTAAGTCGTTTCCTCATAACGTCGAATGCTCGTTGTTCTTTCTCGCCCCACTCCCATTTGATCCCTCTCCTGGTCATATCATAGAGGGGTTTAGCCATCCTGCTAAACCCTTCGATGAATCTCCGGTAAAAGTTGCAAAAGCCCACAAAGCTTTGTACCTCTTTTACACTCTTGTGTGCCTTCCCGTCATCGATAGCAGCTGTCTTGACTGGATCGGCTCGTACTCCTTCCAGGTTGACGATAAATCCTAGGTATTCAACTTCGTTTGTATGGAAGTCGCATTTTGAAGGTTTTAGTTTAACTTTGGCTTCTCTTAACGCCCGCAGGACATTCCGTATATCTCGGTGGTGTTGGTGCATGTTGTCTGAATAGATGAGGATATCGTCTAGATAGATGATGCAACATATGTACAGGTATTTGCTCAACTTGGAATTGATCCACCATTGGAATGTGGCTGGTGCATTGGATAATCCAAAGGGCATGGCTAAATATTCGAATAGTCCATATCTCACCCTGAAAGCCATTTTCTATTCGTCTCCTTCGCCTATCCTTATGTTGTGATATGCGTACTTGATATCCAATTTGGGATAGTGCTTGGCCTGTCCTAGTCGGTCCAGTGCTTCATTGATCAATGGTAGAGGGTACCTGTCTTTTTGTGATACTGCATTCAGTCCCCGGGGATCCACGCAAAGTCCCAGTTGCCTATCTTTCTTTTTGACAAATAGGATGGGTGCCCCCGCTGAGGAGGACGATGGTCTAAACCATTACCTGGCCAGGTTCTGTAGGAGGTATTCGCGCAGTGCCTGCAGCTCCTCTTCCCTTAACGGGTAGAGTATCATGAAGGGGGCTGCCTTTCTTTCCTCTGCCTTGATCTGGTGATCTTCACTTTTGTGTATGGGAAGATCCGTCCTTTTGTTTTCAGTGAATATGTTGAGATAATCGTGATATTCTTTCGGGACCAGTCGCCTCACGGTTATCTTCCTCTTCTTGTCTTCTTCCTTTAGCGCTAGCCACGTGCTGACTGTTGATGCTTCTGCGATCATTGGTCCATCTTCTTCTTCTTCCCATTTGAGGATCCCTGTCTGTTCCCCACTTCGATAGAGCTGACAGAAGGCCTTTCCTGATATGCACGATATGCTCAGTGGTTTCTCTTCCGCTGTCTCGGTTGGGGTATTCTCCTTGGGGGTTCCTCGTCCGGTACTGACAAATCCTTCCTCGCCTCTTTTGGTCTCGTCCAGGTCTTGGACTTCGCGGAGCTCCCTAGTATCGTTAGTCTCGATAATCATCTCCGCTATGCGATCCCCTTCACGCATCATATAGTCCTCATCCTTTAGGTTTGTAAGTAAGACTTGTACCTCGCCCGTATAGTCCGCATCGATCACTCCCGCGCCTGTGGTAATCCCATGTCGGGTGGCCATACCACTACGTGAAGCGATTCTTGCATAGGTGCCATCAGGTAGTCCTACTGCAATTGCTGTTGGTATCATCTTTTGTCCTCTTGCGTGGACCATCGTGTCTTTCATACTGTACAGGTCGTGACCTGCAGCCTTCTTCAATCCTCCTGTTGGTTTCTTAGCATTCGGGTGTAACACTTGTACCCTTATGCCTTCGTCGTGGGGCATCGCTTCTTCGTGTTTGGTGTCCATGTGGAGGATCTGGGTCCTCAGGTTCTCTCTGATTGCTTGTTCTTTGGGGATCGTTTCAATCGTTGGGGAAGTTTCCAGGCAGAACTGCATGCATAGCTCGCTGTTAAAGTCGGTTTGGCATTTTTCCCAGTCGATATTCGGATTGCGTGGGTTTAGCCAGGGCGGGGTAGTATTGCACTGTGTTTCGGTAAGTGCGCTACCTGGAACGTCATAGCTTCGTGATGTGACCCGATCTCCATTGCAGCCTGTGCTGTATAGGTGCTGGGTCCTGCTTTGCTTTTTTCCCCATTGACCACGTATATGTCTCTTGGTTTCTTTATCTTCTTCCGGGGTAGTCCGCGGGTTTCGCAGAAGTTTCTGTGCATGAAATCCTGGGTTACTCCTGAATCAAGCATCGTGTTCGTTTCCGTATTCTTGTCTGTTGTGCGTAGTTTTATCTTTATCATAAGACGTTCATTGTCATTGTCGTAACCGTTTGTAAGGACCCAGCATGCATGGGCTATGGCAGACGGAACCTATACCGATACAGGTAGCCAGGAGGCGAACTGGTAGGAACAGGCAGGCAAGTAAGTACTTGACATACGGAGACCTGCTGGCCCGGGCTCCGAGAAGGAAAAGAATTGGCTGGTCAGGTACTTAGGTACCTGGATACACCCAGGAGCGGTGTCGGTGTACTGAGAGACCTCTGAAGGGTCAGTTACTCAGCTAGGCATGGTAGCTGGGGAAAGGTCAAAAGTGTCTATCTCGGGCGACGGAATAGACCGGGTAACTGGGGAGAGTCTTCTTGTCCATCGTACAAGGTTACCCTACCCTCAGGATTAGGTTACCCTGCCATGAGGCTTGGGTTACACTGCCCAAAGTCCTGAGTTACCCTACCTTTCAATATGAAGTCCCTCAGGGAGATGGGGAAAAAGAACTGGAATGTTTGTCACGCGAAGCCTTGCATAATACTCGATTCTGGGGTTCCGGGAGATGCTGTTGGGTGAGCTACGCAGCTCCAAACAAGCTGTAGGTTGGAGACATTATTCCTATCATACCCCTCCGGCCCCGCCTTGAGGCCCGGACATCATGGGCAAACGGTTGTGTAGTTGTGCGCAGTCTAGCAAAGAGGAATCTTTGGAGACCGGCTTGCAACACCGTATACGTCGCTGCTGTCCGGTCGACTGTAAGCCATTCGCAGAACATACAAGGGGGCATAGGGTGGAAGGTGGACTACCTACCCCAAGTTGTTCGGAGTAAAATGGACCAAACCTGGAGGAGTAAACGGGAGTTAACCATCGGCGTCCCGAAAGTAGTTCCGGGTGGTGCCGGGACGACTGTGAGAGTTTTACACCTACCATGCCCCAAGATGTCCCCAACGCCATTGGCTCTGAAAGGGAAGTGTGGAGACACTAAAAGGATGATTGCTACCACAGGTAAGGTGTATCCGAGGTAGCGGTCATGGGTAGCACCCATTGGATCACTTCCGGACTACCGTATCCTGCGGAAGACACCGGAAGCCCGAGACTCGTAAATAGTAGATAAATAAACACCTCATGGTAGATTCTGGGGTCAAGTAGAGATCTATGCATATGGGGAGGGTGTCATAGATAGTCTGGTTCATGCGGCGTCTTGACTGTTAGCCACTGGCAAGACGCCGATGCGCAGAGGTTTTCACTCCGGCGGGCAAAATGGAAATGTGCCGCAGAAACCATAACCGCATAAAGTGAACTCTGATTAGAGTGTGTCGACACATACATGCCCAGCAAGGGTATCGGAAGACGTGTCAGACCGCTCTTAGCGGAGAAGGGTGTGCTCGAATAGTTGGAGTAAGCTGCGGGGGGAGTTTCTGGCATAAGATAAAACTACCTGAAAGTCTATGCGAGAACTCGCCTACTCCAACAATCAATTCTCTCGAGACCTTAATTGAGTGAAGGGTCAGGCTTAACGATATTAAGTTTTACCATTCACTTTACTCTTACATCTGTGTAAACCTTTGGCAATAAGTTTGAAGTTGCTCAGTGCGGTTGCAACCTTGAGATCCATCTTCCTAGGAGTGCCCCCGTTACACCGTTCGTGTTGTTGATCATTGCCCTGTTGCCTTGTTTCATTGATGGGGGTGTCTGACCAGATTGATCTTGTCTTCCTTATCGACGGCCCATACCGCGAAGCCTTCTGCCATTTGATCGGTCTGGTCCAAGCTTATCCAGGCCTCTTGCAGCCTTTCATTGGTGCCACCCAGGAGGTGGTGGTACTCCGTGTCATCGTCATATTCCACTGCGCCAGATATCATGCGAAGATTATGCCAGTAGTCGGAAAAGTTATCCTTTCCTTGTCTCATCTTTTCCAGTTTGCCCCTTGCCATTTCCTTGGCGTTTCTGTCCCCGAACTGGGTGTGGAGGGTTTCCTTGAATTCCTCCCATGAGGCCCATGTTCGGTCTCGCTTTCCCTCCTTGTAGGACATGATCTATTGCCCCGCTGCTTCCCTCAAGAGGGACTCTGCATAGTGCACCTTGATCGTGTCTTTTCCGACTCCATACCCCTTGACCTCGAAGTACTGTTCCAACTGACTCAGGAACTGTCTTAGCTTCTCGCGATCTCCCTCGTAGAGGTCCGCTTCTTTGGCTTTTGGCCTTGACTCCAGAAGGAGGTTGATTGCTCCCCGGAATCTCGTTGTCTGGTCCTCTATCATCATCAAGGCCTGTCCGGCAGGCCCCGTCAGGGGTGCTGGTGTGGCTACTACGGCCATTCTCTATGCGCATGGTATTCCGTCGGGGAAACTTTCGCGGAGTGAAGTTCGTTCAGGTGTAACCGGACTTTCTGCTCATGAGGGTTTGTTGGCTGCTTCACCTAAGGCATTCCGTACTCGTCCTAGGTTGAGGGTGTCTTCCGTGAGATCCATATCTCCTTCCTTGTCTTGGGTGAACTCTGAGTTTTCTGGAGTTGCCATTTTGTCATCGTTAGGTGTCGTAGGGGACACCACCAAACGTACGGTTTTCCACTACTCGTGTACTCATGACAGGTAACGAACTTATTCGCTCTTCCGAACTGCCCTGTGCTGTGTCCTAGAGCTCCTCGATTCTCCAGGGCCTATCGTAGTATTCCCACGCAATAATTGGTTTCTCACCAGCACCGAGAGGATCTGTCTTGTAGTCTCCTAACACAATCTGCGTAGCGGATACATTCTTGACTCACGAGCGGATCCGTCTGGCGGATAAGATTGGAGCGTAAGGTTTTTGTATTGTAAAGATCGTACAGTAGTAGATAGGAAATAATAGTAGATCGTTGCGTGAAGAGCTAACCTATCTGTGAAAACCCGGCCTTTATACAGGCTGCTTACCACAACCCTAACCCAGTCCTGATCGTCAAGCATGGGCTGGTGCGAAATCCGTCACCAGACTCAAAAAGTCTTGTGCGCAACATAAAACAACCCACGACCTCTAAGTGAGGTCATGTGCGAAAACAAAAATCAAATGCAATATAAATCAAGCGCATAAACAAACCACAGGACCTACTAACCAGGTCATGCACGAAACATAAACCAGGCTGTCTTGCCGGTAACCCTTACGGGCCAGCCTAGACTCTCCCCATGACGTCAACTGTACGTCATGTGCGAAATACAATCAATATAAATGAGCCCCATGACCTGCTAATGAGGTCATATGCGTAAAACCAATTTAAACATCAATGACCCCCATGACCTGCTAACAAGGTCATGTGCGGCAAAGAATAACTTAACCGTATGACGTCTAATTGACGTCATATGTGAAACCTTTTCCTTGCTGCCGTCACCTGGCTAGCGCTCCTCTAGCCAGATCGTGACGAACAGTAGGCAATGTTTAGATATATCCAGAACATGAAGATCCCCACCAATAACTATAAAATTACATCAGGGAACAAGGATGGGACTTTGCAACAGATACATTAACAACCACCCCCGGTGCTGATCCAATGGACCTGTATGCCATTCGAAGAATGCCAAACTTAAACCTATCCCAACAGGAATACCAAAGAAGAGAATGAAAGGCTGGCTATACTTGAAATGCGGAAAGAGCAGCCATATGCTCCGTAACTGCCACCCACCCGGGGACGGAGAAGACAGAATACAGTCAGAAAGGACAGATTTGGGAAGGCCTGGAAGGCCAACACCAGCCCCGACCAAGCTACGTAAAGTGAAATCCAAAATAAGGATGAGGTGGGGGAAAAAGACGACTGTCCTAAGCAATGGGTCGCCTGAGGGACAGGACACCGCCGTAACCCATCATCCTGGCAAATTACTATATGACTATGGAAGCAGAATAATTGGAACGCGAAGGGGACCACATCATGGTTAAATCACAATTACATAGAAGCGATAAAACAGCCACAATACACGCAATGATCGACTAAGAAGCACTGAAAAACTTTGTCGATAAAGAAATATGCAACAAACACAGCCTTACCATCTTTAAGGCAAAGAAATCAAGAGACATACACCTGGCAAATGGAATGAAAAGTATTATGGGAACGATTACTCACCAGGTGCGAGTACCTATAAATATTGTTAGCCATGGGGAACTGGCAACCTTTCAGGTGGCCAACCTGCAGGGCCATGAGGCAGTTTTAGGAATGCCATAGCTGAGACAACATAATCCAACAATAGAGTAGGAAAACAACAAGATCATATTTGCAATTGAACGATATGCAGGAGAGTATCTACACAGTTCACCAGTGGTATATACTACCCCCTAAGCGGAAGTCTTGGAAAGAACATAATCACGAGGTTCTCTCAAGTCCAGTCCCCAAAAGGTCCTAACCCTGAGGGAGGCCAAGAGGACCAATAGATCCTAGTCAAGAAGGTGACCAATGAGGGAAAAATACCTACTTAAGGTTCAGCGTGGGTGCAAGGATGTAACCTGTATGCTAGTGAACAATGAACGATACCTGCCAGAAGACATATAAGGACAGCTAGATGAATCGCCATCGGACTACCAACAGGTACCTGTAGGTGGATTGCACCACGAAGCAGTTCAGTAGTCAAATATAAGCTGATAACCAATGCAGTGCTAATAGATACTGACCATATACGTGAAGTAAAGGCAGTCTTAGCAAACCTGGGTGATAAAAAGTTCAAGGTAGAAAAAGGTGCCAGAATTGCCCAATCAATCATTGAGAAGAGCAATGAAGAAGAACGCTAAGAAGTAGGAACACTTGATGAAACCACCAGAGGAATGAAAGGATTCAGGAGTACGAATCAATCTACATATAAATAGCAACAACCGGAAAAGAAAATTGAAATTCATGAGACAACGGTATCTACATTTGTGAAGTCCTAGCGATAAAGTGAAAACATCTGGATTCTCATGTTACAATAGGACCGACACCAGGCCACCTAGGCCAAACTCAACATAAGTACTGAATTGGTAATCCAGCATGAAAAGGGCAAGAAAAAGAAATCCTGAAACTGGACAATACGAAAAGAATACCACCAGCATTGTGAATTATTCTAGGAAGAAGACAGGGTAAAAGGTACTACCACTCCGGAAGGGGGAGGACTTGGAAATAAAATTCAAAAAAGGCGCCAAATTTCCAATGAAAAGAATCTACCCACTGGGAGAAAAGGAACTGCAGGATCTGAAGACCTACAACATAGAGAACCTGCAACGAGGATGGTTTAGGGACTCGATCGCAGAAGGAGTATCACCAATCTTATTCTTGCAAAAAAAGTACAGGAAACCAGGACTTTGGGTGGATTACCGAGCACTTAAGGAAATAACGAAAAATGCCCAGTACCCACTACCATTGATATCGGAGGTCGTAGATCTGCTCGGATCAGCAAAGCAAATCATTAAACTCGATATCAAGAAAGTATACTATGAGATCGGAATTGGCCCAGGAGACAAATAGAAGTCCACATTCACCACACGATATAGGATGTTCAAGAGTCCGGTCATACCATTCGAGCTAACCAAGGTGCCAGCCACCTTTCAGAGATGCATTAACCAGGTGCTAAGAGAATTCCGAGATGTATGTTGCATTGTCTATTCAGACGATGTACTGGTATATTTTAAAAATATGGAAAAACATCAAAAGGACATGAATAATATTATAGAAGCACTAGAGAAATCAGGGATGAAGGTCAAACCAAGCAAATGCGAGTTCCATAAATAACAAGTGGAATATCTCAGCTTCAGCATCAACTAGGAAGGAGTGCAAATAGACTCAGTCAAGACCCAGGCAATATGGAAATGGGAAGGACCAAAAACCCATGGAGCCATCCAACATTTCAGGGGATTTTACAACTTCTATCATCGCTTTATCGAAGGGTTCAGTCGAACGCTGAAACATATATACCACCTGCTCAAAAAGGACATCCAATGGAACTGGAGAGAAGAACAAGACAAAGTATTGGACGAGCTAAGAACGTGAACAACCTTGGTACCCAGATTGGGGTATTACAACCCGGAAAGAAAAGCAATAATTGCAACCAACGGATCAAAATGAGTATGCTCAGGCATGCTATCACAAAGGTGCAAAGATGGACAAGGGGGACCAGTGGCATACTAGTCCAAAATGTTGATGCTAGGTGAATGCAACTATGACTTGCATGACAAGGAACTACTTGCTATAGTTCAAGCTCTTATAACATGGAGTCATTACATTCAGAATGCCAATGATAGCACCAAGCTCTGAACAGACCATAAAAACTTGGCAGTGTTTAAGACAACAAAGGAACTCAATAACCGTCAAATATGTTAGACAAAGAAGCTAAGCCAGTACGACTACAAAACCGAATACCAACCAGGTCAGGAAGTGGGAAAACTGGACGCCCTCACAAGACAAGCAAAGGACCGACCCAAAAACAACCACCATGAAAGGATTGCAAGGAGAGGCTGGATACTACTCCCAAGAGGAACACACTTGCGGGCAATGGAAGTGGTGGAAATCCGCGACAATATGCAGGACACCATTCAGGAGATTAGTGGAAAAGACTGCAAGATTCGACATGTATGACAGGCACAGGAAAGAGAAGATAAGGGAATCAAAAATATAGTACTATGGCTGTGGAAGTGCGGTAGCAACCTGCTTCGGTATGGCGGCAAGATATGGATACAAGATGACAAGGAAACCAGGGCAAACATCATGCCAAGAAACTATGATCTGCCAGCAGCCGGTCATGGGGGAGCGGCCAAAACTATGGACCTGGTATGCCGCCAATACTATTGGCTAGGAATATAAGAAATAATTAAACAATATATCAGGAACTACAATGTTTGTGCACAAACAAAAGTCGTACAACCCACACCGTACATAGCAATGAAACCGAATAAAGCACCAGATAAACCCTGGAAATCTATATCTATGGACTTCACGACAGACTCACCCCTATCAGGGGGACACAATGCCATCCTGGTAGGGCTGGATTGCCGGACCAAAATGACTCATTCTAGTACATGCAGAAATGACATGATGGCACGACAGTCTGGCTTGATCTTTCTGCAAGAAATATTTCAACTTCATAGTTTGACAATGGTTGCGATAACAGACTTAAGATCACTGTTCACATCGCGAGTATAGAAAGAAATGATGGAAAAACGCACAATATAGAGAGGATTGAGCGCAGCATTCTACCACCCAATGGATGGACAAACCGAAAGAGTCAAGGTGATATTGGAGCAATATGGAAGGGCATATGTGAACTATCTATAAGACAATTGGAACAAACTTCCCCCAATGTCAGGGTTCGCCTACAACATTAGCAAACAGGATATGATAAAGAACACGCCATTCCAGGCAAACTTTTGCCAAAATCCAGAAAATGAGGCGATCAGGCTTCTGACCAAAAACAAAAGAACCAGCTCCGACGAGATTACACCACTTCATGAAGTACTGCGAACCTAAATGGTCATGGTACAATTACAATAAAAGCAAAATTACAATCAACACTGCAGACCTGATCTGAACCTCCAATCAGGCGATATGGCGCAGCTACTATGATGAAACATACAAATCACAAGACCATTAAAGAAACTCAACTACAAGAAAAGTGGACCATTCAAAGTCTTGGCACAAGTGGGCAGCCGCTCTTATAAGCTTGACCCCCTACCCCAGATGGCAATATACTACACATTCCACAGCTCACGCCTCAAACTCTACTCCAATAACAAACTATCTTCCCATGAAACTCTTCCCCTTCTGCCTATTGAGATAGATGGAGAAGTTGAATATGAACTTGAAGAAATAGTCGATTCTGGCTTACATCACGGTAAACTTCAATACCATGCTAAATGGACTGGTTATTTACCTAACATGATAAGACTTGGTACCCTGTAAGCGATTTTGAAATCGCAGAACTCGTAATTCCTCACTTCCACCAACAATACCCCCAGAAACCCTGTGTGGGTCAAAATCAAGATCACACAGACCGTGTAATCACCTATCGGGCCACAAGAGCGATTGGACATCACCATCGGTCTCCCTCCCAATGTCAACCCTACCAGCCAGGATACTGATGACCCTGCAAAACAGGGTTAGTCCCAAACGGAACAATAGTTGATGAAAGCGGCGGAACCCAAGGCCCTGTCATGGACAGGCTTCTACAATGACGAGTGCTGGGTGCACTGGAACGATAAACAAGAACAAGCATGGTTCTCAAAGGCCCCTAGGACTATGGGAACGGAACAGGTATTCATAAGTAGAAAGGATGGCAAGAGTACTACCGGAATGGGTGCAGGACATATAAAATAAAAAAGATGGATGCAGGATATTATCCCCAAAAAGACGGAAACCAGAAGCCGCTGAAAAGCGGCCCCTAAGGAATGAGGACCTATAGGGCAGCCATGAGGGCATGGCAGGAGAAAGAGCAGAGTAAGGAAAATGATGAAACCCTCCGGGAGGGGGACAGCCTACACCGACAGATTGATGACCTGCGGAGAATGCTGGATGAAGCTCAAGAGATACTGACCAACCATCGAGCAACCATCAAAACCCCAGATAACCAGATCGGAACGTAACAGCAAATGATTGAGGTCATGAACAGGGCACTCCAAGAACTGGCGGAAAATTGCCAATGCCAACAGAAGTACTGAGAGTTGTGGGGAAGGGAAGCGAAAGCATTGGGAAGGGCCCTGATACAATGGCCATAGCCTGATGGGACTCTGGCTAGAGGCAGAGGAGAGCTAATATCACAAACAGTAAGAGGGGAGGAAGGTTTCCTATATCATGGACGACTCAGGACAGAATATTGGGGTAACTGAATAAGGCTTATGGGCAAGCCAGGTTGGTTAGGCTTACGCACCATGACTCACGCTATAGTCATGGAGTGTCACACGACGCACGGTTGTGAGTCACTAGTATGTTGTACATGCTTAATAACTTTCAACCACTCACAGTTGCGAGGTCATACGATGTAATGAATTTCATATATGACTCAACTAGTGAGTCATGGGTCTCACGCATGTGAGGCACTTAGCACACATGATTATGGGAGGTGACTCACAGGTATGAGTCACAGGGTTAGGGTTGGTGTGAAGAGCCAGTATAAAAACGGTCACTAGGACCCAGGAGGATAAGCTCTTCACACTATCATCTTTGTATCTTCTTACCTATAACTTTATCACTATACTCTTCGCCTACGTGGCCCCACTATGCAACTACTCTTGCAAGAGAGGCATAAGATAAGATCCTTGGGTGCTTAGCTATCCAACCCAGAAGTAGCCAAGGAGTCTCACGTGTTCGAGGCTACGGTATCATCACCCCTGTGAGAAAAGTACTGACCCGTAGTGATTGTTACACAAGTATACATCATATTCGTACTATCACTACAATAGGTACAGTACTAGTTTTCTGGATACAGCACCAAGCCACTATGCCTTAGATATATCTCTACACCTACATCACACCTAAATGTTACCCATATGCTACACATTATTATAGATTTATTATACTAGATACAGCAGATAAACAGACAGAGTCAAAACCCCCAAGTCAAGGAATAACTACTCTCTTAATAGTCTAAAACTGCACAGGTATTGGTATTGGGGAGACGTTCTTTACACCATTGGAAGTCTGACCTTGAGTAGGCCGGTTGCATCCAATCTCAGCTACTGTGCACACAGGGCTCCCAAGGAATCTCGAATCAAAACCTGCACTCTGTCAATATAAATATTACTTCTATAATAGGCTGTAACTCCACAGATATTGGTGTCAGGGAGATTTTCTTTAAACCTTCTGAAAGCTGGTATCGAGTGGATCCATAGGGTCATGTATCAGCTACTTTGCTCACAAATTGCCCATAGGACCTGATGTCAAAGTCAGCACCCTACCAAGATAAATACTACTTACATAATACACTGTAACTACAGTGCTAGTTGGTAAAACAGTAAAGTGCAGTATTGTAGTTATGTGCCATAGAGATCCTGTGTAGCATATTGGGTATAGAAATAATAGGGGAGGATGCTAGTAGGGGAGTAGTTGAGGGAGGTGGTACGATGTCAGGAATGTCACTTAAGTTTTGAGCTTGGTTGGGATAGATTCCGGATGCGACCAATTCCAGTACTCAAGTACATGACTCAATCATGTTTGGCACTCAAGTACTTGAGGCACAGGATGCAGAATCAGTGCAAACTGTGTCAGGATACTGGGCAGGAGTATCTGATGCAGAATTTATTTTTGTTGATATGTTTTCTCTTTCCTCTCTAATTGAGACTAAGGGACCCTACTTCTTTCCCTGCAAGTAGCTCCAAACTATCAGCCCTACCTCATTGGCCATTGCTCTTAGCTGAATACAGTCTCATACCTACTTTTCCTAGGCTGTGCAAAATAATTACAAATACCATAGACCTACAGATTTTGGTACCAAGCACTCATTACTATGGTGAATTCCCTGAAAATACTCAATTGTCCAGTCCTTTCTAACCAAAGTCTATGCTACTCTTGCTTTACCATATCTCTCCTATAATTTTGAACTCTGTTAAGCAAGCTATATCTATAGGTTGACCCTGCAGAAAATATGATTGTCACTTTTGATAGAAATATACAGTACATAACCATTACACAATTCTAATTAGATCAAAACTTAGTCATTTCTGGTAGCACAAACCATCATTCAGTTTTCTTGGTTACTCAATAGAGCAGCTCTGGCAGATCAAGTTGTGTTTTTGATAGATCCACAATCACATGCTTGAGCTAGAAAGTTCTGAACTATAGACTAAGAGTATCCAACTAGGTGTCCTGTAGTTCAAATTGTCTGAAAAACAAAGCAAAAGGCAATGTTTATACCTTTCTCAGTATTGGTCATCTCTTAGCGAGTTGTTTTGTGCTTATATCAGAAGCAATTTGCTTATTTGGGAGGTATTGTTTTGTTGGCTGTCATATAATGTGTATTCAGAGTCTGTATGTGATTTTTCAATACCAGGAGGTGTTTCCATCCTCACTTAGCAGCTTGCTAACTAAGCTTTCACGGGGACTTATGTCCAGTGACTGTACTTTGAAATTTTCTAAATGCTTGTCATAAAAACAGTTGTGTTATAGAAACTCTTATGGGTGCATTTTGCAGGCAGTTAGCAAAGTCTAGGTAGGTGTCGAGAGCGACGGATGTACCTACACAGAACATGGCTCCGTGCGGAAATCCCAGGTCACCATATAGGTGAAAAAGTGACCATAGAGATACAGTTTGCAGCAAAGAAGGATAATATTTATGAACCAGACTAAATAAGGCTTAGTAGTACATATGGAGGGAGATTCATTGGGAGAGTGGTACTAGTAGTATGCACAATAACTACATGCAGAGAAAAAATTAGCGACGGAAAATCAATCAATCAAGAGGACTGGTCCCTATTGAACCAGGTTTCTGGAGGTTATTCTCATGATTATTAGGGTATTGGATCAGAGCCAAGCAGAGCTTGACAGTTATGTATTTCTATCTTTATATAGCCCATTTGTGGCTAGCAAAGACGGATCATCTCTCTCCTCACACTCCTCCATCCCTAGAGTCCCAATCACCCTCCGACCACCACTCCCACCCCCCCTCCTCCTTCTGCTCTCACCTATTCCCTTAAAACATTGCTTCCACTGATACAGGCACAACACCCAAAGAGTACTCATTGTGAAAACAAAATTTGTAATAATAACTTCCATCTTACATCCTGAAAAAGACCTTGCCAAGTAAGCAATTAGGATACTTTGAAACTAATGACTTGCCCGTGCTAATTGTGAGGGCGGCGGAGGTACCCAGGAGCGCCAATTACAAAAACGTAGATCACCAGGAAATAACTAGGCAGGTCCAAACCATCAAACTCCAAGTTTGCAACTTCATTACTTCAGAACCTTAAAGTGCCTGAAACTACCCTTAAGCCCACGGTAATAATCAAAAGATTAATACCAGCAGTGTACAGCACAAAGAAAGGTATGGTGCCTTGCAACTAAAGTGTGCACCAAGGCCGTTGCGTCATGCAACACTGAACCCTGTGATGAATTAGGGCTATGCCAGGTATATTTGGAACTTTAATCTTCTTATGTTCAATCCACACTACAAACTTACTTTTTTCTTTAATTCACGTCAGGCATTTCAATTAAATATTAAATAGGCAGAAATAACTATAAAATGTATAATAGAGATTTGTATTATTTAGCCAGAGAAGAAAATATTAAAAGTCACTTTTTTTTCAAGAGATGTCTATTCAGACAATTGAGTAGAAACACACCGATGTGACTTGTACTTAGTATGTACAAGTTTCTCATACGCCGGAGAGGTATAGATAATATTACTCCGATAGGACCCCATAATATGTAAAGTTTGGCCATGATACTTTCGGATTAACTGTGGTGGAATAGATGCTAATGCCTGTGGCACTAGTCTTTGTAAAGAATCAAAATCATTGAATTTTATTTTCTAATAACCTGATAATATGATAGTATGGCCAGAAAGTAAATACAGGAATATCGAATTTTCATACCATAGCCCTAATTCCTCACAGGGTTGAGAATTGTATGATGCAACGGCCTTGGTGCACACTTTAGTCGCAAGGCACCATATATCAAATATACCCCCACTGCCCAGAATCTCTCCGACTTTCCTGGACTACCCCTCCCTACTGTGTGGCGTCAATTGAGTTACTGTGACAGCTAAATTCTCACCATTTTTCCTCTCGCTGATTAACTCCCCTATCCTACCCGCTTCCCAGGTCAATGCCTCCAGAGATTTCTTTACAAACTATCCCAGTACGACCGTCTTGGCTTAGAAACCGAGGTGGCGGGCACAGTACTTTAGAATAATTTAACTGGAAATACTTAGACAGGATACGCACTAATCAACGACTTCAGAACTCCCAAACCCCCCTTTCAGATACGGGGTTTCTAACTTTTGACATAGAGTGCATGTTGCACTAGGTACAATTTTGTTAATATGACCGAATGAGATTGCATGAGTCACATCTGTACCTACCCGCGGTGAATGATGACGTGGTAAATGGGTAAGACATTCAAAAAGAGAGCACCCCTTATGCTCACTGTGGGTGAATGCCATGTCACTCCAAATCAGGTACCCCCTTTCATGTCCTGCAGTCACATCTCGACTCCTGGTACTTAGTATATGGCCAGGCTCATGGACAATATTCCGTTGCCGAGACCCTACTTAGCCGGGTCCTGCCGCCAGTGGATTAAATTCCCTTAGTCGATTGGGTTCTTCATAACTGAAGAGCTAGTATATAGAGGCGATAGTTAACCTCGGGAGGATGGCCAGCAGCCCAATAATACCAAGCCCAACCCTTTCAATGCATATGGTATTGACCCTTGCTCTGTTCCTTGTAGACTCCTTCCTCATGGTACTACCATACACTATACGGGCGGCAATACAGGGAATGCTTGACCTCTCTCACTGCCCATCAAATCAATAAAACATGAAAATTCCTTTCTCCTTATGGTTCTATAGTGTATTTACCTCCTTAGAGAAGACTCTAGATTATATGAATTATTGAGATTATGAAACTTGTGGCAACTTCTAGGACAACAGCCAACTCCTTGCTCTCCTGAACCGCTAGGCCCCGGGAAGAATATCATGCCCTGAAAACATCTAACTACATCTAACCCGCATACTCATGGAATTCAAAATGAAAATAGAAATTAAAATAGGGCAACAGGTAAGAGAATGGACAGTACCGCAAGTAATATCACTAGGGTTGACTGAGAGTGCCTACTGAAGGCTCCCAGAAATGAGAAAAAGGCGAGCAAAGAATAATCCATTTACAGCTAAACTGAACCCGTCCGCAAAGTGGGAATATGGATAAGGAAGAGGTGGGAGTAAGCATAACTCAATCTCGTGGAGAGTGGGTGGCGTGGCGTGAGCCAGAGAAAGCAGGCATGATATGATGATCCTTGTGCCTGGGAAATTTGTTGATGGTTTTGCAGCAACCTATTCCTTTGTGCCCAGGGAAGCCCGCTGTATGAAATGGTATTTGGCAAGAGGTACCTAGTATATTGTGCTTAATTTGCGGATAGGGTAACAAACCATTACTACTACTTCTTGGGCCATTTTCAGAACCTTGGGGGCGGAGTAGTATTTGGCACCCAACATCCGTAGGGTTGAGGTTGACATCGCAACAGCTTACAAGGATCTTAACGACACCTCCATGGCCATTTGCACAAGCTCGGGGGAGCGGTGCTCCGCCGCCCTGATCCCCTGAGTTTGGGTTGACATCGTAGCGGCTAATTGCAATCCTAACGGCACTCTCATGGCCTTTGGCAGAAGCTTGGATGAGTAGTGTTTCACCATACCTGGTGTCTGAATCGGGGTTGACACTGGCGTCGCTTAGTAGGGTCCCACCACTACTTTGTAGCCCTCCGAGAAAGCCCAATGGAAAGGTGCTTGGCTACCCAGACCTGCTAAGTCGAACTCGATATCGGCATGGTACTGTGGGATCCCTACCCCTCTCCCTTGTCTATTTGCAGAACCATGGGACAGTTGTGTTCAGCCATACCAATCGGCTGTGTTAGGGCTGATATCCGGACAGCTTATTAGGATCCTTACTATTCCTTCGTTCCCTCTTCGCACAATCACAGTCAGAGGTGTGGGGCCCCAGTCGCAAGGTTGATTCAAATTCTGCTGGTCCATGCTCAACACTCCCTCCAGGAGTCCGCCGATTCCATAATAGAAAGTATAGTGCAAGTCACTAAACCCCTCATAGCTGTGCTGCTCTGACCACTGATCTCCAGTGTTATACAGAAAGATATTCGTAGCTGCATGTTCGGGGTATTGTTATTGGTGGATCAGTTTCGCCTTTAGCTGCTGCCTATAGTTTCTGTTTCGGTGCTGGCTACACCCTGGTCGACCTCTTGCCCTTCATGGACCCTATTGGTTCTACCGTTGAACCGCACTAGGGGGGGTCTTGCTTGAGACAGCCAGCTTTCAATAAAAGCGATTTTGTACAGTACTTCTTACAAAAAAACCAAGCTCAATATATGTTTCGCGAACACTCTGGGTTCACCCGCTTAGTACCAAACCTTATCCTGGGGCTACTTCATCTTAATTCTGCCCCAAATAGAATTAGCGCTGATTAACAATTTCAAAACCTCTAGGCTCACCTCTTGAATCACCATTGTCTAGCTTCCCAGTCTATAACACATGGTGATCCGGCCATATTTTTCGAGCAACCTGTTCTAATAAAATTTGTCGCAGGTCTTTGTGCGAGAAAAATAATACCCACATCATCATTATCAACCTTTACCACGATTTTACTGTACGACACAGTAGAACACATAGAAGGACAGGAGACTAGAAATAAGACAGTGCGAATTCTTCATTCTCCGCCAATAAATCCACAATGTTCAACCAGGTGGCAATATTCCAGTTCATCTGATGAGTCCAGTAACCGCTGCGGGATGCCCATACACCATTCTGGAGAAAAATCTCTCGCTGCTAAGATGTTCGTTGGTTTGTGAACCCTATATTTAAGGAGGTTTCAGGGCCCTTATTTCTCACGGAGGATTCAACGGGGGGTAGATCTCGCAGCGGTATAAGTGACGGACTTGAATGGTGTTTGGCGAGAATGGAGGAGCAGTAGGAATTTTTTGCTCATAAACTTTCCCTGCACATCTCTAAGCTAGAGATAAAGACAGCATTGTAAGCAAAACATAATGAAAGCACCCTGATCCTTCTGTGGGTCACCATGATCCTCACATCTTCCCCATGCATGCCCCCACCCCTCAACACTCCCACGTAATAATAGTGGATAATAATGTATGTGGGGAAACATATCCGAAAAATATCATGATAGCTCCTGAAAACAAGAAAGACCCCCCCAAGACCCCGAACCCCACAATTAGCTATAGCCAACTACCCTTAGACACTATGGGGACTGTCGGGTTTTATAGGAGTTGATGGGATTCCCCGAATCTGGTGTAGATATTCGAACACCCGACGCCTGGGCACAAGCAACTCCCATTTCATCTATTTTTACGAGTCACTTGGTGGTCCTAGCAATTTATTGCCTTCATCAGAGGAATCCATCTTTCCCTTATTATCCTGATGATCTGGTTGAACACAACTATTGAAGTGAGAATATGACCCCACCCTCCCGATATGCACCCGGGGGTCCTTCAACCCGACTCCCAGAAAGGAGCCGTTACAAGATGGGTCTGCTCATGGTATTCTTGAGTTTTATTTCTGGTGCTGGGGGGTTTGCTAGTTATTGTCCGGCGCAGCGCCACAAGGACAAATAAAAGATTGGAGCCTGTAAGAATCGTGCAGGTAACATATCATCTGTTGTAGTCATGTATGTGCAGAGACTGTTGACCCATACACTGGCGTTCCATTTAATCCATGTCGGTTCATGCATAGTACATGCCCCGAATACTCACGGGATCTGTGAAATCACGTGCGATCACTTGGAAGCCTCCTATGTTGTTTTGCCTAGCATGTTATATACTCCAGTATGTAGTGTTTCGTCCGAAGCTCAACGTCCAATCTCCACGCCGGACCGCTCGATTTGCAAGGTCAACTGGGGCTTCCAGTCCCAATAACCTATGTCACACCCCAGGTGCCTGTTGGAAATCGCGTGATGCTGCTCGGCATGCTCGCACGATAGTTTTTCGTTTTGTTTTCTGGGAGCGTGTTTTGGCTCGAGGCATGTTCGGGCGCGTTTTAGGTTTTCGCGGGAAGGCACTTCGAAGGGAATGTACGTAAGGATCGTGGCCGGCCGTATGGAAGCATCGTGAGCAGCGGTGTGGAAGGATCGCGAATGGCCGTGCGGAAGGCTGAAGAGCAATGTCTGGAGGTTATGGGTGGTGGAACTTTGTCTTTCCTTTGTTAGCTTTGGAGTTTGGAAAGGGAGTGGGGGACACAACTGGATGGGAGGATATAATTGTTTTGTTGTTGATATATACTCCTGTCTTTACCGTTAGTTGATGTTAGTGAGAGAAGAGCGGAGAGAAGAGAAGAGTTTTCACCCCCTTTAGGTGTGCGATCGTGAGTAAGCGCTTGGCATTTCGTTTCGTTTTACGGCCCATCACTCGCTCGTTTCAACAGCCACGGTATTCCGCTGCTCTGTGTTCAATAGTGCCCTCCCCCCACCACGCCTGGAGAAAACAGAAAGAAGAAGAACTGGGCAGGATTACGTCTAGCGCTGGAGATGCAACCGCACACAAGATCAATTCCCCATTTTTCGTGGCTTATCTTGAAAGCCTTGGCTCAAAAAAAGATCCCCTCGCAAATACTACCATAGTATGGGATTACCAAGCTGAACAATGCCAGCATCGGAAATTTCTCATATTGACACACGGCCACGTTCACCAGACTTCTTTTTTTTTTTAAACACTTTGTATTCGCTTTCTGAGGATGTCTTCGCCTATTGAAGCATAACTACCTCTCGGTAACCAGACAGCGCTCCCATTCGCCATACTTTTCCCTATCCCCTGGTTCACTTTCATGTCTATTGGCAGAAGCTCCGAAGAGTGGTGGCTAGCTTCACCGGGTGGCAAAGTTGGGGCTGCTGCAGGTGTAGCTTTGCAGGGTCCTCGCGATTCCCGCAAAGCCATTTGCGGTGAATCTAATTTTATCTATCCTAGTGTAGTACCGCCGCACTAGCATATGGCTAGCTAACCTTAAAACAAATATAAAATCACTAGCATTGGCAGACCCATCCCTTCAACCATCCCTCGCAAAAATAATTCCAATATTAACTACCAGCGGGCTTATTAGTGCTCATGGCAATCAACAGCATCCCAGATTATTATGTCTTCCCATCTCGTGACCCTTCACCCCCTATCCACCACCAGCAAATTTGCTCACCGATTCGTTAAACAAAGCATACAGTCTTTCACAACAGCGCGAAGAAGATCTAATATGTTGCTCCCTTTTCTTATCATCCCGCGAACAGTGATCGCAGTAGAAACACACCGTGACCGTTTGTGGAGGCTTGGGGGAGTGACATGACTTTTTGCCAAATCGAATCTGTTGGGTTAGGGTTGGCAGGGCCATCACCCAGTGGTCGTTCCCTGTGCACCTGAGTACAGTGTTGGTAGGCGAAGGCAACTCTTCTGCATAAGGGGAGTCTTGGAAGTAAGGGAGCTACCGGGTAGGGGGCCTAGAGATGTGGTATGTTGCCTTTATGGTTACCGTATTTCTATCAAGTAGTATACCTCCGCAAAGGCCTCTACTCAGACCCAGCTCAGCGATAGCCATGAGCCACAACAATGGGTCCAAGAATTAACAATGATTTATCCTTATTTTCATCCCAAGTTAGTCGCAACACCAGTGGGGTTCACAGGGGATTGCATGCCAGTACTGTCCCAATAGAACAGCATATCTCCCGAAGCCCCCAACTACCAAGCCCGGCCGTGCGTTGCCAGCGACTGTGACTTTCGGAGACGGATTCTTTTATTGCCGGAATCTGGGACAGGGGATTTCGGAATTTGTGCCCAATGTCCGCTGCAAGTCCTTTTTTACGGTACGGCACGCCCAGGATGTGGGATTCAACCCAGGCATCGTGCACTACCCCTGATGTAACGTGTGCGGGCCAGGCCCTAGTCACGAGTCGGTACGATAGAAGTAGATGGCTTCTTGATCACCAAGAAGCGAGCGCTGCTAACTAAAGGAGGCTTCAAAGGGGTGTAATAGGAGATCAGAGAAGTAATAGTTCAACCAAGTATATTTAGAATATTGTCAGTCGAAGTCTGCTGTTTCCATTGCGGAAATCAGCGGTCTTTAAATACAGTCTATCGCTTATCTCCAGTATGAGCAATATTCCAAAGCTTTGTCTGTATCAATCGATAGCACACGGAACAATACAAATATCAAAAGATACGGTAAAACCAAACATAAAACAATGTGTGTATCAACCGATAGCACACGAAACAATACAAGTATCAAATGATACTGTGAAACCAAACATAAAACAAGGTGTGTATCAACCGATAGCACACGAAACAATACCAGTATCAAACCATACTGTGAAAACAAACATAAAACAATCTGTGCATCACCCGATAGCACACGAAACAATACAAGTATCAAACGATACTGTGAAAACAAACATAAAACATAACCTGGTACCCGTACCGGTTACACCTGAGGAAACCCCCTCCTGTGGATCAGATCTTTTCTCCCATTTTCAGAACCATCCAGTGTACGCCGAGTCTAACACAAAGATCCTGACCATACTTGCCTCAAGCACTACCGAAATCCGGAGCTAGTTCTCCCCACACAACCGCACTCTTTCTTTTAACAACCCCAGGGAAATACCTGGACGCGACGAGCTCATTTTCATCATTATACTTACAATTCTATACCTTTATTGTGTGGCGGGTAGCGCAGATGTATCACGAGCAGTTAACCTACCCAGTTACTTTTTTTTTAGCTTACTCAGGGGGAATTACCTCTGACCCGTGCCCGACCCCCCTCCCCCGTTTCCCAGTCCCCTATCCTTATGGACAGTAATCGGCTTGTACATGTGAACGTAAGGATGCACATGCACAGAATACCAGTAACTCGTATTGCCATCGGCGCTGTGGCGAAATCTGCGCGAGATCGGTTGGATCATGGGTCCCGTGCAAACCGAATTTGCTTGTCATACCGTAGAATCGGAGTGGTCGTAAATTTGATGCTCGTCCTGCATGATAATTTAGGGAGGGTTTCTAACAGGGTGGTCAGTACATGCGACCACCGCCAAAGCCACATCATGACGATGGAATTCAGGTCGCAACTTTGTGCAAAAACGGTCCTGGGCGCCACGAGCAACGTTGTTCGACTGCAAGTCTTGTACATGAGTAAGCAAGTATGCGGTTATGGATCGCGGCATTTTTCAAAAAGAAGGATGCATTCCCGGTCACCCTTGATGGTTCCGAGATTGGAGATTGGAGGTCGCCGGTAGAGGCAAGCTTCGGGAGTAAAGGCTAAGCGAAGCGAACCCTACACTCCTTGGTTGCCTAGAAAGTGGGTTAAATCAAGGCCTGCGGATATTGTGAGCTAACTTAGCCGTTTGGCATGGTGCAGTAGGCGATGCGGCGGGGAAATTTATCCAGACTTACAGTAACCGTAGGATACTCTTCTGGCAAGATTATTGTGGGCAGATAGGGCGCGGTGTTGGGCTATATTTACCGATCTGCTGATTTGGGGTTGACATCGGCCCGGCTGGCTGGAACCCCTACCACATTCACAGCTATTGGCAGAATCTTAGAAGAGTGGCGTACAGCCGCACCAAGTGGCAAAGCTGGGGTTCCTACTGGCGTGGCTTGGCAGGGTCCTCCTGATTCCCACAATCCCATTTGCCGTCAAATTTATTTATCCCACTATCGCCATACCGGGATATCTATTAAGTTAACTTATAGCTCACCAAAATAATAATAATAGAAAATCACTTCCCTGGGCATACCCATCTCGATGTCACATCTCACTACGAGTGCGGCCGATAGATATATTCGTCACCAGGGCCTGATAAGAGATTTTGGCGAGGCTTTCTCACCAAAGCGTTGTTATCAGACGCACGTGACGAATATATCTATCAGCCACACTCGTACCAAAGGGCTTACAGGGTCCATGGCGATCACATGATCCTGGATTATTGCGTCTTACCGCGCCACAACCCTCTACGGTACCCATTATCCACCACCCTCAAATTTATCCATAAACCCCCCAAAGCAAGAATATTGTCTACCGCGACGGTGCAAGGTAGATCTAACATGTTGCTCCCGCTTCTTATCATTAATCGAAACATGACCGCAGTTAAAACACACGAGAGCCATTTGCCGAAACCCGGAGATTATGTTTCGCCAATCAACCTTGCTGGGTTATGGTTAGTAGAGCGCCTACCACTCCTTCGCTTCCCTTATACCCGAGTATCGTCACAACATCATACCATATGCAAAGGCAACGCTTAGGCGTGAGGGGGGTGCAGGGAAGGATGGGAGTTACTCGGCAAGGGACCTACACATAGGATACCGGTATGCTGCTTTGCTGGCCGCAATATTTCCGTCCCCTGCGAGGAATCGCACCTCCGTGATAGCTGCTACCTAAAATAAACAGCCTGAAAAGTAACAATGGTTGTTCCTTTTATCGTCCTGAGTTTACCGTAACACCCACCAGCTTCACGTGGGATTGTATGCCGGTACTGTACTCGGGTGAAGACAAAAGTCCGGCCCACTTCCCAAAAAAGATATACCCGGTGTATGTAAACCAAACCAGAATAGGAAATATGCGTGATATATGGTGAGGACGTTTTGGTGTCCGCAAAAAGTCGGGTCCACTTCCAGAAGTGGATATGATGTGAGTAATATTCAATGAGGATGTTGGAAAGAGGTATATACTATATACAAAATAAACTACATAAAACAAGATTGAGTAGGTCCTCTATTGACATCCACCACTGCGTGTAAACACTGTAGCATAGTTCAAATTAGGCTATCAAGACATCTATCTGGAATAGAATTCGAAACCATGTTTAGTGCTATTTCCAAGGTTTACCAATTGCCAATTGTGCCCCAGGTTTTCCACAATTCATTCTCTATATCCAGGCATAAAGCCTTAATCAGATTCAGATCAGGGGATTGTGCTGGCTGGTATATCACTTCTAGTTCATTAAGAGTTTAATATCTATTAGCAAATCTCTTATGCTATAGTACACTATGCTCAATGACTACCACCATTCATTGTTGTCAGAACAACACTACCAGGAAGGGACAAGATATGGATACACAATTATGATATTTTGGCATATTTCCCAGAATCCACCTTTCGTTTTCCTGGTATAAAGCCTAGCATTGACCTTATGGTACTACAGAATCCACTCCAAACCATTCTGGTTTCTTTTCCTAATTCAAAGATTTGGTCAATACAAGGAGCATGGTCCTTATCGTGCATTGTGTTAATTACCCAGAGCCTATTTCCAAAGCCTGCAGTCAAGTATGAGAACTGTTCTATCCACAGAACCTGTAGCCAATGCATATAATCCCAGTCGTGATGCTTATGACATGAGGGGTAATATATTCATACTATAGTACAAGTCGCACAGCTGCATAATACATGTGGCTTGCCATATAATCAACAAGGGGTGAGTGCTACTTACCAAAGAAGGCTGCGAAAGGTTGTAGTAGGAAATCAAAAACGTAGCCATTCAACTAAGTACGTTATAAATCCTGTTAATCAAAGTCTGCTCTTTCCATTGTAGAAATCAGCAGACTTTAAATACAACTTATCGCTTATAGCCTATATGAGTAATTTTATAAAACTTGGTATATATCAACTCCTAGTATATAAAGCAATACCAGTATCAAGCAATATTGGGCAACCAAGCATGAAATATTGTCTATATCAGTAATACTATATCAAACAATAGAAGTATTGAATGATACTATGAAATGAAATATAAAATATTTTGTCTGTCAATGATGGTACAGGAAACAATAGAAGTATCAAGTGATACTATGAAATAAGACATAAAACTTAAACTCATACCTATACCAGTTATACAAGTTAACAGAAATAGTACAATTTGTATGGCAAATACCAAATTTTGTGTATGGAACTGTTGAATGATATCCTAATGATTCCATAATGCCTCTAACCATTTGTAGACTACAAGCATAACCTATTTATAAGCATACTTTGTTCTAGATGAACTATTGTATATAAGTATTATATACCACAAAGGCCTTCAATTTTTTGCCTGTCCTCATTATCAAAAATCGAAGACTGGTCTGAACAATAAGTGTCTGGTGGGATTTCATTTTTCTGAGCCTATTTATGAATCTATGAAGACTATCGTGGTAGCAACAATTAGCTTAAAGACTTGAGATAATCATGCTTTCTGGCTGGTTCAGTAAGAGATATTTAATTACAGTCCAATTTTGGTTCAATTGTAGCTAGCAGTATTATTGAGTATGATAGTCTTTAGACTCTTATTCTATATAGTTTCCTAATAGCATAACTCTTCTGGGTTCTACTTGTGAGTTCCTTTTTGCTGCATAATTTGAGATGTTTGCATACCATGAGACATGTAGGACAGATGCAATATGTTCCCCTATGGGAGTGGTAAAGTGGGTTTTGTTCTCCTAAAAGGAATGTCTGGTATTACTGGTCTCCAAATACCCTTGCAACTGAGTACTGTGGGGAAAACACATCTCCCAAAACCCGCTAACTGCTATACCTAGTGGCCAGTGACTATGCCAAAGTTCCGGACAGTTTGAACCATACTATGTATAACTGGTGCAGGTACTAGATTATATTTTGTACTGGGTTTCACAGTATCAATTGATACTTGTATTGTTTCGTGTCCTATGGCTTGATATACATGAGTATTTAGGAAAATTGCTCACACCAGTTACAAGTAATAAGTTGCATTTAAAAGCTACTGATTTTGGCGACAGAAACAGCAGACTTCAACTGACAGTATTCCCAACATAGTTGGTTGAACAGTTATTATTTTGATCCCCTATTATACTGTTTTGAAGCCTCCTTTACTAAGCAGTGCTCGATTCTTGTTAATCCCGAGGCCATCTGCTTCTCTCGAACCACTATGTGAATAGGGCCTGGACCGTACATGTTACTGAGAATATTTGTATCTAAGTCACTTGCACTTGTGATAGTGGAGTAGACCTGGTGAACAAGATATATCTTTAAGACTCATAGATTAATCCAAGCTTGCGTGCTCTTCTAACAGAAAGGAAAAATACACCCCTATTTATACCCTTCTATGGTTACACGAACACTGACTCATACCAAGGAAATCTATATACCCTGCTAGAATCTTCTAGCATAACAACTGGTCATGTGACTGTGTCACATGACCGACACAGTCACACCACCGTACAGGAATGAGATACCGTATTTTGAACACTTCCCCTACGGTTCCATTCCCAGCCTATTAGAAAACCCTTCAAATGTCACCTTAACTAATCCCTTTGTACATATATCAGCCAAGTTGTCCTCGGTTCCAACTGCTATCACATCTATCTTCCCCGCTTCCCGTAGCTCTCTAGTGTAGTGGTGCTGAACGTCGATATGTTTCGTTCGGTCGGAAACGCCCGCGTTTTCGGTAAGCTTGATGGCTGCTGTGTTGTCACAGTATAGGATCGGTACAGTCTCAATTCCCATATGTGACATTCCTCGGCTAAGCCAGACGCTCTGTCTAGCGGCAAATGCGAGTGCGACGTATTCGGCTTCTGTTGTAGATGTTGCTACGGTTTTTTGTTTCTTTGATCGCCATATTACGGTACTTCCGTAAACTTGTACGATCAGACCGGTAAACGATTTTTTGTCTTCGAGATTTGAGGCGAATGAAGCATCAGTAAAGATCTTCAATGGTTGCTCCTTGTTGTCTCGGTTGTATCGTAATCCCTTGGTCTTGGTTCCTTTTAGATACCTAAGTACCCTTTTTGCGGCGGTAAGATGTGTGGTGGTGGGTTTTGAGGAGAATTGGCTGAGGAAAGCAGTGGCATGTGCGATGTCAGGTCTTGTAGCGACAGCGGCGTACATCAGCGATCCAATGATGGACTGGTATTGTCGTTGATCGCATAGTTGATCATCATCTTTTGCTTTCATAAGTGTAGTATGGACTTCAATAGGAGTGGCAACTGGTTTGGCTTCGCTTAGGTCAAATCGTTCGAGGATCTCAGTAATATACCGTTCCTGGTAGATTTTGAGATTGTCTTTTGAGATTTCGATCTGCATGCCTAACAGTAGTGATGCTTGTCCAGAGTCCGTACATTGAAAATGGGATTGTATTTTGTCAATACATGTATCGACTAGTGAGGATTTTCCGGCTATTAGAATATCGTCAACGTAAATGCAACAAAAGAGGTTTTTTGCAACAAGAATACATGGGTCGAAGTCGGTAACTTTAAGGTTCATGGTTTCGAGGGTTTTGGTTAGTCGTTGGTACCATAGTCTTGGGGATTGCTTAAGTCCGTAGATGGCTTTCTTAAGCTTCCAGACCTTGCCTGGTTCGCGATATCCTTCCGGGAGCTCCAGGTAGGTTTCCATGTCTATATTGCCATATAGGAAGGCGCTCTTGATGTCGATCTGTCGGAACTTATAACCACGTTTGACAGCTACTGCCAGCAGGAGTCTTAGGGATTCTAACCGAGCAACCGGGGCATAAACTTCTTCATAGTCTTCGCCTGGGGCTTGGTTGAAACCTTTTGCGCAGTATCGTGCTTTCCGACGTTCGATAGTGCCATCCTTTTTGACTTTGGCCTTATAAACCCATCGTCCTGTTAATACCTTTTTTCCACTTGGTTTTTCCACTTCCACTCCTACTTCTCGTTTTCTCAGTACCTTCATCTCTTCGTCCATGGCTTTCTGCCATTCATTTCTCTCCTGCGATTCCATGGCCTCTCTATACGTATTGGGGTCTGGTATGTGATACATGAGACCAACAACCGTATATCTTTGAAGATTCCCTTCTTCATTCCGAAGCTGTTCATCAAGTTCCTCTCTTCTTTCCTGGAGAAGTTGCATCTCGTCCTCGGTTAGGCCTTCCAGCTTACAATCCCGTTCGTTTCCTTTTATTTGACGTTGCAGAGACCGTATCTTCTTTTCTATCTGAAGTTTTTCTTCGTCTCGTGCTTTCTGTGTCTGAGTGCGTTCTCGGGTAGAAGGACGGGGTGCTGGAGGTTCCGAGGAGGAGGTATCTGGAGGAGGAATAGGTGTTGACTGGAATTCGCTGGGCATAGAGGTAGTTGGAGGTGGTACTGGTGTTGTCGGTCTTACTGGGGTAGATGACCCATCCTCATTGGTACGTTCCGATTCACTAGATTGATCCGACATTTCCTTTTCTTCTCTTTCTATTGTTCGTTGAAGATATTCAAACGATACCCCTTTTGTCTTTCCAAATTTCATATCCCTTGCTTCGATCACAGTGTGCCGTTTAGGTATGTAAACACGGTAAATCGTCGGACTGGAAGTGTATCCGACTAGGTGACCTTCTTCTGCTGTCTGGTCAAACTTTCCACGCTTCTCAGCTGGGATATGTACCATGACATCGGTGAACCAGGGATGGAGGTGACTAATCGCGGGTTTCGCTTTATATAGTTGCTCGAAAGGTGTTGTTTTTATTGATAAATGCCACCGCCGATTGTAGAGGGAAGCCACTGTGGAATGGGCTTCTCCCCACAATGATTTTCGTTCAGGTGGCATCATGCATCGTACCATTGTTGTAAGTGTCCGATTTAGCCTTTCTGTGTCTCCGTTTGATTCAGGGTTGTAGGCTGGTGATGTGGTATGGATGACTCCTTTTGTGTTTAAGAATTCAGACACTTTCCAGTTAAGGTATTCGGTTCCTTGGTCGCTATGCAACCGCTTGACTCGTTTACCAAATTGAGAAAGTACTATTTCCCAGAAGTGTTTTATGGCAGCTTCTGCTCCGTCCTTTGTTCTTAGTAGGTAAATCCAGCAATACCTGATATAATCATCTATAAACGTCATGTAGTAGAGATTCTTTCCCAGTGTAGATGTGGACATTTGACCACTAAGATCAGAATGGACTTTGTCGAAAGCTGACTTGGTTTCGATGTCCTTTGACTTTGGTTTCACATGCGTGGTTTTGTTCCGATTGCATGTTGTACAATGAAAGTCTGATGGAGGAGCGATAGGGGTGGTGTCCTTGTAACGATTCTTAATCACCCTCGGATGTCCAAGGGCTTTGTGCCGTTCTTCGTAAACAGAAACAAAAGACTTCTCATTACTCATCATAACATACCACAACCCACCTTTCTTATCCGCAACCATGAAAATCCTTCTTTCCTTCTCAAACATCCTTCTTCCTTTTTCTACCGCAACCTTTACTCCAACATCGTCCAATCGGGATTCAGATACCAATGAGTATCGAAACGTGGGTACATACAGTGCTCGTTTGTGGATGACTGTATGTTTGGTACCATCCAGCGGGCGCACGTGGAGGTGAGCATCTCCGGATGCAGTTGCCTGATGAATTCTACCGTCTGCTTTTACTATCTTTTCGGAGGAAGGCGTAAGACTTTGGAAGTCACCTGAGTTGGGAGATATGTGGTTCGATGCCCCAGAATCACATAACCATTCTGTCGAGACTTCCCCGCTTGTCATACAGACAACCTCTTCCTCTGGTGTAGGAGGTTCCTTGGCTTTCGCCATCAGAACCGTGACTGTAGCGTCGGTAACAGCTGCGGTGTTTGGCTTGTTGTCCCGTTTCTTCTTTTTGGCTTTTTCCCTTGAGAGACCTCGACATTTGTTAGTATTGTGGGTATCGCTTTTCCCACCTCTTGCTGCACACCATGTGCAATACATCTGTTTCTTGTTCTTGTAAGGTACCGATAGTACCTTTTCCTCCTCTTTACCTTCTCCTTTTTCTGCTGCCCTGCTTAGAAAGTAATCCCGAACGTCCACGTATCTGGTTGTCTTTCTTGCCGACAAGACATCGCATAGATCAGGGTGCAACTCGTTGATGGATAGCATGAAGACAGTGCCCTTGACTTCTTCTGCTTGTGTCCATGCTCGCATCGCGGTTCGGAATTCGTTGGTTGTTTCATCATCAGCTGATGAACATCGTTGTGCAAGACGGTTCCATGCAGTTTCGAACTTTGTGGCATGGTCAGAGATGGATTGGGTGGAGACAAGTTTGATTTTCCAGATGGCTTCAAGTAGCATCATGTTGGTAGCGGGAGTTTCTTTGTCGAATCGGTCTTTGAACGCCTGCCAGACCTCCGCTGCTGAACTTTTGGCAGAGATGTCGGCATGGTAGATGGAGTTTACTGCTTGGTAGAGGTAGAATCTAGCTTTAGTGTCCTTTTTCTTCCACGTCGTGACTTTTGTAGCATCTTCTGATGCTCCGATCGTAGGGATCTCAGGCTTCTTTTCCGTTCCCAGTACTACCTCTGACAGACCAAGGACTTCGAAGGCAACCAGCCAGGCTTGCGCCCAAGTCTGGTAGTTCTCTTGTCCTTGTAGTTTTGGGTAGTCGGTTACGGATAGCTTGAAGACAGTTTCGGTATCGTTCGACATATTGCTTTATCGTGGTACGTTTCCGATTACTGTCGTTTCTGATCGTCTGTTTTGTGGAAGGGGTCGGTTTCTTTGTGACCAAAATCGCCAACTATTTATCTCGCCTAGGCTCCTGATTGCGTCACGGCGTATATCGTCGTAGTACTTTTCACAACAGGAAGGGAGAAGATAATCAGGTGAAAGAGGGCGTTTTTTGTTGCAGTAAGGACACGTCCACCAGTCTAGTGCATCAAAGTACTGGCGGGCCAGGTTGGTTTTTGTTGAAGGAGGAGTTTGAGGGGAGGATTAACGGTATACGCTCGCTTAGGAGTGCTCTTATGGCCTTGTGGTATATGATGTTCAGGTTTGCGGAAGATCTCACAAACCCGGGCTCATAACCTGAGAATATTTGTATCTAAGTCACTTGCACTTGTGATAGTGGAGTAGACCTGGTGAACAAGATATATCTTTAAGACTCATAGATTAATCCAAGCTTGCGTGCTCTTCTAACAGAAAGGAAAAATACACCCCTATTTATACCCTTCTATGGTTACGCGAACACTGACTCATACCAAGGAAATCTATATACCCTGCTAGAATCTTCTAGCATAACAACTGGTCATGTGACTGTGTCACATGACCGACACAGTCACACCACCATACAGGAATGAGATACCGTATTTCGAACAGTTACACTATGTGCTCCCACAGATGACGGTACTCTAAAGAAATGGTGAACAGTTCAAATGAAGTAACAGCTCAAAAACAGAATCAAAGTCTAGTATTCCCCATAAGGTGAAATTCCATATACCACAATACACGTTATACTATGTGAAACCAAGTGCATACTCAAATCGTGGCCAGTATTAAGGAGGCTCTTTTAGCCATTACCCATATTGAAAACCCTAACATCACTATATTAGCCTATGAAGCTAAGTTGCTAGAAAGATGTTTGTAGGAAAGGAGGTAGAGATATCAATTGGGGGAGTAGTGAGAGCCACCAAATTGGAAATTGACTACAAATCAATAGCCAGCTCTTGATTAATACATCATTCATCTAAATCCTGTAGATGAAATCAGTATTACAACCAGATATAAGCATAACAGTACTTAAGCAAACTTGATCCTCCTCTTGACTTGTCTTGATACCACTATACCACCAGGAACTTTCAGCCTTATGTAGAGTTACCACTTTCTTAAATGTTATACAGACTACTACCAAAGATAGTAAAAAGCACTGGTTGTTGATAGAAAGAAATTGCACCACCACGGGTATATCTTGGACTGGTTGTTTCGGTACAAAAAAAGGAAGGAGGCAGAAGGGATTGTCAATTGAAATACCACTAATTTCGACCAAGAGGTTTTTTGAAGCGGTATCGGGTATTATCAATCGGTTGTTGGGCCAGACCCCCAGTATCTAATATTGCTTTAAAGCGAGCGCTGCCAGGAACTGGTCACTGTGGTTCAGACTGTTAGTAGTAATAGGGTGGTGTTAATGTGTCCACACCTAGGCTGCACATTGTGCTACATATATAATAGTAATAGGTGGCCTCCTGGCACAGCAAGAGGCCAGGGCTTCGTAGATTAAAGCAGACTTTGAAGGCCTGTAATCGGAGATTATGAAGTAACCGTTCAACCAAGTATATCAACAATACTGTCAGGTGAAGTCCACTGGTTTCATTGTGGAATCAGCCATGTTGAAAAACAAGTTCTCACTCATCTCTAGTGTGAGTGATAATATAGTCTCTTTCAAAGTATCCATTAATACTTTTGAAACATAGCAAGTATCAAGTGATACTGTGAAACAAAACATAAAACATGCAGAATATCAAATGATACCTTTGAAACATAATAAGTATTAAGCGATACCTTTGAAACATAACATGTATCAAATGATACTAGGAAACCAAAAATAAAAGATGCCAAGTATCCAGCGATGTCTTTGAGTGATAACCAGTATCAAACGATACTGTAAAACAAAACATAAAACATAACCTAGTACCCATACCGGTTACATTCGACAAAACAAAGCAACAGTTTAATCAAAACAAAACTAATAATTCTGAAAATAAAAATTCTCAAAGAAACCCTCCTCGCCATACCCTGACTGTACAACGAAATCATTCCCCCACATGTAATCAGATGACAAGCAAGAAGTACAAAATGCAACTTCCACAAAGAAACCACTTTTCTACCAGGGCATGGCACAGTAGTCCTGCACTCCTACATTGTCCTTGCAAACCACTTGAACCATCCTACATTCTTCACAGTAAGAATACTAGATTATAAAGAAATATTTAGTAGATAGGATAGTACCAAGGTTCACTAACACTCCCATCAGCTAATAGCGCTACTGCACACTAAGATCCATATAGTTTGACATCATTATGGTTTTGGATAGAAAGGTGTTATGTTCTCGTAGCAGTCGAGTGCCGCATCCTCCATCACTTTGACCTCCATGCTGGTTGATTCGAATTCGCTATCCTAGTAAGCTGCCTGGAAACCTTTCTTTACTACTCCCTCATTAACCTTTTCTTCTAACCCAGAGGTATATGGTAGTTTTGGTAACTAGCACCTCACTGTCAGCCCCACGATTCCTATAGAGATCTGTTGTATATTTGGTAGTGTTCCCTTCTTGTTGTGTTGGCACCATTCAATAACCAGCTCCATGCTGCATTCGAGGCCTTGCTGTCATTCTCCACTGTCTTCACTGCGTTGATATCCTTTCCATTACACTAGGAATTCGTTATTGTTACCTTGTTTTCGGTGGTCCAAGATTTCATTAACTTCCTACTGCACTTTTCCCTTCACGAGCATTTGGATAGGGCATGTATGGGCACATCTATAGAACCTCTAGTCATCATTTGTGTGGTAATGTTTTACTGTTGTAGAGCAGAAGATACCTGTATCCTTCTGATATATTTTACCATCCATCTTCACTATGTAGTTCTCCCTAAATTTGTTGAATTTTACTACTTTAAACAGTCCTCGCAAGCTAGGTTGTAGCTTTTTACTCCTCTCAGAGATCGTGGCAAACAGTGCTCCATGGACTAGGACCAATTCTCCAACTGCTATAGGTTTGTGAGATCTTCTGTGTCATACAGCTGTGGATCCGCTTCAGTGTCATGTTTACTTTACTGCTGGGAAAGCTAAGTTCCAATCAGCCAGGTGCCGGTTCAGGTAGTCATCCGAGGCTAGGACTACTGAATTCTTAAAGAGGGTCATTAGTGGTAGGGGGTAGTTTTGTCTATACATTGCCTTGTGTGGTAACATATTGAGCAATTTCAAGATGCCTGCATTGAGGTATACTGTGAGGGTAGTAAGTAGGGGTTCCCAGTTCGTCTGCAGTCTGGTGACTGTATTTCTTAGTCTGGTATTGTGATTGTAGATCTTTCATTCAACCTATCCATTAGTTTCATAGTAGCCAGGTGTGGCTTTGATGTGCTCGATTGCAAGTGATTTGCATGTCAGCTTCCACCAGTGAGATTTGAAATGAGGTCAGCATTACTGATTATTTACAGAGAGTGCCTATGAGGGGTAAAGATGTCTCATTCCCAGAGTTTCATTGTTCCTTCTACCGTGACTGTGGTGTGTGTACGTATAAGCCATACATAGCTTCATAATCAGTCTACTAGTACCAGGACAAGTTTAAATCTGTTTGACTTCTCGAGAGGTCCAACAAAATCAATAGTGATCAATTGAAACACTTCAGAAGCTGGGTGAAGGGTTTGGGTGTTTCCTCCTGCTCTCCGCATTGCTTTCTTATTTGTCTGGCAGGTGTCATATTGCTTCACACAATCGTGAAAGTCCCTTTCTATTTCAGGCCACTAGGCATATTACTTTATGCACCTGAGATTTCGTTCCACAATCTGGCCTCCGTTGCCCTTTATTTCATACAGGACGTAGGCTCGTAGGGCATTCTCATTTATGACCTCCCCTTTGGGGATAAAGAGGCAGTGTTCACCATAACAGGTCCTCATATATAGCATTCTGTCTGCTCTGTAAGCTCCATCCAGGTCTCCTGGTCCAGCATGCCCTATACCTCAGGAGTAGCTTGATTTGTATTGGTTAACAGATACCATCTATTGTCAGAAAATACCTTGCATCACACTTTATATATCGATAATACCCTGTTCATCATGAATCCACTGTGTTCTGGCCAGGGACTATGCTGTGGCTTCTTCCTCTTCCATGAATGCATAGAGATGTGGCAGTACACATCTATCGCGGGTGGTACAACCAAGATAATCGGTTCTCTAACGTGTTTGGGCCAGGCCCTAGTCACGAGTCGCTACGATAGGGGCAGATGGCTTCTTGATCAACAAGAAGCGAGCTCTGCTACCTAAAGGGGGCTTCGAAGGCGTGTACTAGTAGATCAGAGAAGTAACCTTTCAACTAACTATATTTAGAATATTGTCAGTCGAAGTCTGCTGTTTCTATCGCAGAAATCAGCGGTCTTTAAATACAGTCTGTCGCTTATCTCCAGTATGAGCGATATTCCAAAACGTGGTGTGTATCAACCGATAGCACATGAAACAATCCAAGTATCAAAAGATACCATAAAACCAAACATAAAACAATGTGTGTATCAACCGATAGCACATGAAACAATACAAGTATCAAAAGACACTGTGAAACCAAACATAAAACAATGTGTGTATCAACCGATAGCACATGAAACAATACAAGTATCAAGCGGTACTGTGAAACCAAACATAAAACCTTGTGTATATCAACCAATAGCACACGAAACAGTACAAGTATCAGGCGATACTGTGAAACCAAACATAAAACATTGTGTGTATCAACCGATAGNGTGAAACCAAACATAAAACATTGTGTGTATCAACCGATAGCACACGAAACAATACAAGTATCAAGCAATACTGTGAAACCAAATATAAAACATAACCTAGTACCCATACCGGTTATACTCCCAAAATAAAATAACAATTTCACCAAATAAACATAACTTAAAAGAAATCCTAATAGGCGGCAGATCCGCCATTCTCCGGGAGCCCTCCATAGGACCCATCCTCATCCTCATCGCTATCCTGTAGCAATCTTAAATCATCCTGTAGCATCCATTCCGCCCCTTTCAGCCATCTTTCCAAACACTCGTGACAGGATGCTCCATGCACAAAGCAACCTGATTCCCAGTAGTGTGGTAGGTCCACGAAGTTCTGTACTATCCGGTCCTCCCATTCCTCCCTCTCGACATCGATTCGCCCACAATCGTCGCCGTGATCGATATAGAATATCTTCCAGTATGCGTCCATTGGAATGATTTCTCGGTATAGCAGGTATCCCAAGATGAGGTCTCGTCCCTTTATGCTGACTTCTTTGTAGGTGGACATTTTGTGTTTCTTGTGAGTAAGGTAATATGTAAAGATAATGTCTTTTCCGGTAGGGGTATCATTGTTATTGTTCCTTCCTAAATTTGCGGATAGGTCAGTGGTATTTATGTCTCCCTGTCGTTCTCGCTTAGGTATTCAGAGGAAAAGATGTCGTGTTTAATTTCGGTTTCTTCCGTTTCCACAGACATATCACATTTTTCCGTACTCAGGTAGCAACCACTACCGAAGCGGAAAACATCGCTTAGTGTTTCTCCCCGCATTCGTCCTGTTGATTCTGTTGTTATTTCGAGGCATCTGTCGCAAATATGTATAAAGAATCGCTGTGTAAGGTATCGTCTAGGGATAATATCACGGTTCACCAACACTCCCATTAGCTGATGGCGCAGTCTCTACGGCACTTGCTCCTAGTTTGACATCGTAAGGCTGTGGGATGGTATGTGCATTCGTTGTTCACTATTCCCTGTACTCCATTCTGGTTAACCGCGCTAGGTATGCGGCTTCATCTTACATGACTCGATTCTCATCTTCGGTGTTGTCGAAATCACTTTCAAAATGGGCTGACCAGAACCCGTCTTGTATTCCTTGATCTGTATTTGGGTGGAAGTGTTGGATTTCCGGTAGGGTTGGGCTCCATGCAACCGTTACATGGTTTATCGTAGGGGGTAGCTCATCCCCTGGTTTGGTTTCCTCCCAGCATTGGTTTCCTCGTTCCATCCCATTTCCTAATCCTTCGATAGGTTCTCAGCTGTTTTCCGTTTCTGGATATCCTATCCATTTCACTATAAATTGGTTGCGATCATAGCGTCTTCTGTGGTCTCGTATAACCTCCACTTCCCATTCCGGTTTCTCGCTAGTCACGATGAGGGGTGGTTTTGCATGGCTTCTTCCCAGGAACCTGGTATTGTCATTTGGGAGGTATCTTTTTACTGTGGACACGTGGAATGTCCCTTGCCGATTTATATACATTCTTCTGTCCATTTCTACCGTGTAGTTTTCTGTATGGTCATCATATCCTAGTATTTCGTGTGGTCCTCTCCAGCGCGGTTGGAGCTTCTTGCTTCCTCCTGATTCAGTTGCGAATAAATTTCCGTACACCAGTAACTGGTTCCCTATCTCGATCGGAGTGTGGTGTTTGCGTCGCTTTGCGCCTGTTCTCGTAGTTCCTGAATTGTGCTAGTTTGATAGGGTTGAATGCCATGTTCTGGATTGCTTGGTGTCTAGCTAATAATTCATCGGCTGTGGGGACCGTGGAGTTTTTGAAACTCGCGAGCGGAAGTAGTGGGTTGTTTTTTCCCTATTCTGCTTTATATGGTGACATACCGAGGGTTTCCGACCATCCGGCACTTAGATATGCAGGTGTTTCGGGCATGGCGTCAAACCAATAGTTCTATTTTGCATTGACTAAATTTCGCAGAGCTGTTTTCAATTCTAGAATTTTCCTCTCCACTTGTCTGCTCGTTTCATGGTGACCTGGTGCTGTTTTGATATGCTCTATTCCTAGCGATCGGCATTGCTGTCTCAATACATGCGACTCAAATTGTGGGTCTGCGTCGCTTACTATCATTACTGGGTAGCCATGCTGTGTGAATATTCTATTGCGTAGGAGTTCCTATGTCGTTATCGCCGTTACTTCCTTGTTTGTTGGTATAAGCCAGGTGAATCCCCAGAACCTATCAATGGCGACTAAAATCATGTCGCATCCCCAGGAATTGTGGAATGGTTCTGCAAAGTCAAGGGCTATTGATTTGAAAATTTCCGATGGTAGGATCATTGTCGGGGCCTGTCCTTCTGGTAGCTTGTCGGGTTCCTTGTTCGTTTGGAAGGGCTGGCATTGCGCCACGTATGGACTGAAATCCTTGCACATTTCAAGCCAAAACAGGTATTCAGTAGCGTACTGTAACTTTCGTTCCGCGCCATGATAGCCTTTATTGTGGATCTCGGCTATAACGTATTCTCTTAGCGCAGGGTTTCGGAATGCAGGACCTTTTGGAACATACAGGCATTGCTCCCCATATCGTGTTTTCGTATACCGTATTCCATTTGCGACTGTGTAGGGGGACAAATCTCCCACAGAGTCCATTGTTTCGTTAACCATTTTCCATATTGGTTGCTTCCTGTATGCCCCAACCATATGTGCATGGAACGTTCCAATAATCTCATTTACTGTTTGTCTGATGTCTCGCTCGTCTTCAATCTCACTTGCTCTGGTCCATTAAGGTTGGTCATCTTCTTCGTTGCCTTCTATGACATCGTACAGTCCGCGCCGATAGTCGTCCATCGTTGGGGGCATTACCCAGACCATTGTCTCCATGCTCCTGGGTTCTGCGCGCTTGATTGATGGAGGATTGTGGGGCATTTCGAATGCCGGGGCGTCGGGATTTAGGAATGCAGGGGTTGCATACGTTCTGGGCGTCGGTTGGATGACGGTGGACTGCCCTTCTCCCGCACTTTTTGGTCTTCCACCAACTGTTTGCTGCCATTCCCAGTCATAGATCATGGGAGATTCCAGGGGGCTTGGGTCAATTTCTGTGCTTGGGGGGCTTGGTTCTTCACTAGGAGGTCGGGTAGTTGCTTGGTGTTGCCGTCTGGGGTGGTTATTTGTGAACTTGATGTCAGTTTGGTGATATGGGCAATGCTCCACGTAACAGTGCGAATAATGCAGCTTGCTATGTTGGAGCTCCTCGGGTGGTGCGCTGCGCATGGTGCACTTGTCTCCCCAATCATTTCCTGCAGTGATTGAGTGGGGGCTTGCGGGGGGTACTGGTACTTCATTGGGGTACTCAGTGTATGAGTAAGGAGGGGAGGTAGGGAAGAGGTCTTGCTCGGGTTCCATTTTGTTTGATTCTTGCTCGTAGACTGTGTTATCCGAGATGTTATCTGATTCCTTTGTATTATCGTGGACATAGAGTGGATTTAAGTCTGATTCCCCCTCGTATATCCGGGAAAGAGCATGAGCTAAATAGTTCGTCCTTCCCGGTACGTAGACTATCTTCGCGCCGCATTTTCCCCAAGCACTCCGCGATCTGACCTGTTTCCTACTTGGGTTCTTCGCTGTCCATAGATATGTCAGGTGTTGGTGGTCTGTAACTATTGTGAAGGAGTTTCCCATTAGTCCATTGTGGAACCGGTTAAGCCCCTCTACTATCGCTAAGACCTCTTTATCCGTAGTGCCATAGTTTGTCCATGCATTGGTGGATTTTCCACCGTGTAGCGCGGCTGGTCGAGCTGTCTCGTAAGTGGGTCCTTGTCCTACCCATGCTCCTATCCCCAAATCTGAGGCATCAGTAACTAACCGGATTGGCTCATTGCTCCATATGTATATTGGTCGCATGACTTGGTGATCAACAATCCGTCTCTTGATCATATCGAATGCCGTCTGATGAGTGGGTGTCCATACGAATTGGGCGTTCCCCGTTAGATCCGTCAGTGGTGCCGGCAGGGTAGCATGGTGTGGGAGGAATTGGGCCACATAATTTACTATTCCTAGGAAACGTTGTAATTCTTTCTTGTTTTGCGGTGTCTTCCATGCTGCAATTGTCGATATTTTCTGGGGGGAGGCATGAATCCCATCGTTATCCACTATGTGTCGTAGCACTTCCAGTTTATCTGCAAACAATACTAATTTCTTTTTGCTAGCATAGAATTTTGCCTTTCTGAGTCGCTCGCACACCAGGCGTATGTGATTTTCATGCTCTTCTGAGGTGTCCGAGAATATGAGGATGTCATCAATGTATACGGATCCAAAATGATGTAGGAATTCGCGCAGCAGGTCTTCCATAATTCGCATAAATGTCGCTGGGGCATTCATGTCTCCTTGTAGCATTACTTTGCTAAGAAATCCTCCCAATGGAGTTTGGAATGAGTTGAACTTAACGCTGTCCTTGTCTACTCGTGTTTGGAAGTAAGCGTCGCTTAGGTCTATCTTACTCCTGAATTTCACGCGTCGAATTCAGTTCAGGATCTCCTGCTGGTGGGGGATTGATGGGCTATCCATGATTGTGTTGTCATTTTGGACTTCCAGATCTACCAGGGGGTGGATCCTCCTGTCTGACTTTGGTTGCACGAACATAGGTGCCACTCCGGAAACTTCCTGTCGTATAATTATCCCGGCCCGTAGCTTTTCCTTAATCCAGTTCCTGAGTTTTTCCTTATATGCTTCTGGAATTGAGTATGTAGGCTGGTTTTTTAAGTCGGCTGGATCCTTTAGCCAAATATGGTGGTTAATCTTTCGTACCGGTGGCAGTGTTTCAGGAACCTTGTCTGGAAATACATCGTTGTATCATTCCAACAGTGTTGCTGATATGGCATCTGAAACAGTGGCTCAGAATTCCCTTCTTGTTGGTTTGCATAGCACACCCAGTTTTTCTTTGGGAAACTGCCCTGCTATATCGCCACAACTAATAAGGGCGTTGTGTCTATTTAGGAATGGCATTCCAATCAGGGCGTCGTATTTCGCCTAGTTACGTACCAACATCTCCTGATTCATCCATTGCTTTTTCCCGATTCCTACGGTTACACCGGATTTCTTGTCACTTCAGGAGCAGGAACCTTTCATTGCCATGTTGACTGTTGTTGGTCGGGGTAGGGGCTTTGTGGGTATGCCATGGGTTGAGAAAAAGGTAGTGCTGATAATGTCACAACCGATTGTTCCTGTGTCGAATAGTACCTTTGCCAGGTGTCCCTCTATGAAGATCATTCCTTCTAGTCGTCACGGGTTCGAATTGCCAGTGCCGGTTGCATGCGGAGGCTTTCCAATTCTACCGAGTTAATTTCCACCTTATCATACGCGGCTGCCTCCATGTGATTTGTACTTGCGTCCCGTTTGGTCGATTTTCCTTTTCCTTTCTTGGTATTATAGTCCCTTGCATACTGCCCCTTTTTCCGGCATTCAAGGCATGTGCCTTCATCTCTTCGTTTCTGCTTTTCGTCTTTCTTATCCTTCGATCCTTTGCGGTTTGGTTGTTCCTTCCTTTTGCTATTACGTGATGATGGTCCTTTACTGCTTTGCTGCTGTGGTATGTGCGTTCGGTAAACTCCTGTTTCATCGAGGATGGCATCCTTTCGTTCGGCTCGCTTGACTATCTTGTCAAAGGAGTCTCCATCTTCTTCCATAGGTTCTGCCTCTTGGCGTAATCTGGGATGCATTGCCTCACACAGCCTCTGTCGCAATGTATACTGGGAGACTGTTCCACTGGGTCATCGTCTGTGGCACATTCGGAGGTCTGTCACTATCAGTGTCATCATGTTTGTTTTCCCGTTTCACACTTGTTGGATTTTCTTGAATTTCTTATACAGTTCTTCGGTATTCCGTGAGGACGGGAATCTATCTCGCAGATATCTTATCAGAGTCGTTCCTCGTATTTTTGCCTTACTATCATGGTAGTTCATCGCTGGGTGATAAGCTTCTTCTGCCTTTCCTGTGTAGAATGTTCTGAAGTACGCTCTACTCCCTTCCTTTGTCTTGTCCACGCCATGCAGAGCAAGGTACTGTAATGTGGTCATCACCCATCAGTCGCATGCGTCAGGTTTTAGGTTCCCCTTTTTGCCTGGGAATGGTGGTAGCAGGGGAAGCGTAACCTTGGGTCTCTTTCACCCGGCCCATGCATCAGGCAGTGCGGCGGAATCCCCTTCGGACATTTCGTGCTCAGACTTCTCGCTATCGGAACTGGCGTCTGCTGAGTCATCCGATGAGTCTTCTGGTGAGTCCTCTGCTGGTTCCGCTGGTATCGCTTGGTCTGATTCTTCCTGGTTGTTCTTTTTCTTTGTGGTGTTGGAAGGTGATACTTTTCTCTTAGGCGGTGGTGCCGGCGCCTTTCCTTTGCTAGGGCTGGGAGGAAAAAGCCCGAGAAGGCTGGTTGCGGCCTTTGCTAATTCGTCAGTTGATTCGGTAAAGGTCTGCTTGGCCGAGTCTGGAGCCAGCGGTCTTCCTACTTCGTCAATAGAGAAGTCACTCTTCGGCCCTTTCGGTTTCTTTGGTTGCCTTCTTTTGGTGAGGCCTTCTCGTGGGACCTGCTTCCCACTTCGAGTCTCTCGTGACTCTATGGTGTTATTTTGGCAGAGCCGAACCTTTCCTCGTTCTGACACTCCCCGCTGCTAGCTTCCTTTTCGCGCTTCATAGGTTGATAAGACGTGGTGCGGGGAGGCTTCTAACCACTAGTCGAGGTTAAAAAAAGGTAACCTGTGCGGGCCAGGCCCTAGTCACGAGTCGGTACAATAGGAGCAGATGGCTTCATGATCAACAAGAAGTGAGCGCTGCTACCTAAAGGAGGCTGCGAAGAGGTGTAATAGGAGATCAGAGAAGTCACCGTTCAACCAAGTGTATTTAGAATATTTTCTGTCGAAGTCTGCTGTTTCCATCGCAGAAATCAGCAGTCTTTAAATACAGTCTATCACTTTTCTCCAGTATGAGCGATATTCCAAAACATTGTGTGTATCAACTGATAGCACACGAAACAATACTAGCATCAAGCGATACTGTGAAACCAAACATAAAACATTGCGTGTATCAACCAATAGCACACGAAACAATACCTGTATCAAACGATACTATGAAACCAGACATAAAACATAACCTAGTACCCGCACCGGTTACAGGTTCATCGTTCCGGTTATCAAGCCAGTTTCCATCTAGCGGGTTCACTGCAGTAAGTCTCGGTGTTATCGGGGGAGGGGTCACCCGGTGCGTTTCTAGTGCTGGGATAGCAAGCTATCATCTTGGCTGAGAACCTAAAACAGTTACTGGTAGTTGTATCAGTTCATCGGGTAGTACTGCTACTGCCAGGGATATGGGCTTATCCCATTCACAGCCACAGCCAGTAGTGCCCCTTGAGGGGAGTTCATCGTCTCCTATCTCAGGTAGGGGGAAGTCATGGAGTTCCCAGAATTGCATAGAGCATGCGGGAAGGTAGTTGTGATTTCGTGAGCTATTGAAGCCAGTGCTATTAAAGGATTTCCAGAGGAGGTGGAGTTAAAGATATCATTGTCTTCCCGGGTGCGATGGAGGAGAAGGGGTGGAGTGAGGTCATCACAATCTTCATATATGTGGCAGAGTGCATCTGCTAAATGATTTGTTCATCTAGGACTGTATACTATATTGGCCTCATGTTTTGTTGGTTCACTTATCCAGTGGGTCCTCCTTCTGCGCGGGATCGAGTCAGTCTTCAGGTTTGCCCGTGGTTGGTGGTTCACATAGATTGTAACCGGTACGGGTACTAGGTTATCTTTTATGTTTGGTTTCATAGTATCGTTTGACCCTTGTATTGTTTTGTGTGCTATTGGTTGATACAGACCTTGTTTTATGTTTGGTTTCACAGTATCGTTTGATACTGGTATTGTTTCGTGTGCTATCGGTTGATACAGAGATTGTTTTATATTTGGTTTTACAGTATCATTTGATACTCGTATTGTTTCATGTGCTAGCGGTTGCTACAAACCATGTTTTGGAATATCGCTCGTGCTGGAGATAAGCGATAGACTCTATTTAAAGGCCGCTGATTTCCACGATGGAAACAGCAGACTTCGACTGACCATATCCTAACTATACTTGATTGAACAGTTACCTCTTTGTTCTCCTATTACACCCCTTCGAAGCCTCCTTTAGTTAGCAGCGCTCGCTTCTTGTTGATCAAGAAGCCATCTGCCCCTGTCATACTGCTACGCGACTAGGGCCTGGCCCGAACACGTTATATTGTTTTAACCTCCGCAAGTGGTTAGAAACCTGCCCACACCAGGTCTGATCAACCTAAGAAGCGCGAAAAAGAAGCTAGCAGTGGGGAGCTCCAGAACCAAGAAAGGTTCAGCTCCACCAACTCAACACCATTGAGTCGTCAGAAACTCGAAGTGGGAAGCAGGTCCCACGAGAAGGCCTTACCAAAAGAAGGCAACTCAAGAAACTGAAAGGGCCAAAGAGTAACTTCCCTATTGACAAAGCAGAAAGAGAGTTAGCACGCGACTTGGCCAAGCAGACCTTTAGCGAATCAACCGACGTGTTGGCAAAGGCAGGAATCAGCCTTCCTGGGCTTTTTCCCCCAAGCCGCGGGAAAGGAAAGGCGCTGGCACTACCGCCAAAGAAAGAAGCATCACCTTCCCACACCGCAAAGAAAGAAGGCGATAACGAAGAATCAGACCGATCGATTACGGCGGAACAACCAGAAAACCCCTCAGACAACTCATCACACGACAGTTCTAGTAGCGAGGAGTCTGAGCACAGTATGTCCGAAGGGGAGTCCGCCGCGCCGCCCGGCCCAGGGGCCGGGCGAGAGGGACCCAAGGTCAAGCTTCCCCTGCCACCGACATTCTCTGGTGAAAAGGAGAACCTTAAGCCTGAGGCATTTGCCCGATGGGCGACAACCACTTCACACTACCTCACCCTGCATGGCGTGGACAGGACAAAGGAGGGAAGTGGAGCGTACTTTGGAAGCTTCTGCACAGGAAAGGCAGAAGAAGCATACCACCAAGCAATGAACCACTACGATAGTAAGGAAAAAATGCGAGGAACAACTCTGACAAGATATCTGCAAGATAGATTCCAGTCTTCACGGAATACCGAAGAACTGTATAAGAAATTCAAGAAGATCCAGCAAGTGTGAAATGGGAAAACAGACAGGATAACATTGATGGCAACGGACCTCCTGATGTACCATGGACGATTACCCAACGGAACAGTGTCCCAGTACACGTTACGACAGAGCCTGTATGAGACAATGCATCACAGATTCCGCCAAGCGGTAGAACCTATAGAAGAAGATGGAGACTCCTGTGACGAGATAGTCAAGCGAGCTGAACAAAAGGATGCCATCCTCTGTGAAACAGGAGTTTGCCGAACCCACGTACCCCAGCAGCAAAGCAGTAGAGCATCATCATCACGTGATAACAAAAGGAGGGAACAACCAAACCGCAAAGGATCGAAAGATAAGAAAGATAAAAAGCAGAAACGAAGGGATGAAGGCACATGCTTTGAACGCGGGAAAAAGGGGCACCATGCAAAGGACTGTTATGCCAAAAAAGGAATAAAGGAAAGCCAACAAAACGGGACGCAAGCACAAACCACATGGAGGCAACCGAGTACGATGAGGCGGAAATTAACGCAGTAGAACTGGAAAGCCTTCCAATGCAACCTGCACTAGTGATTAGGACCCGTGGCGCCCTGGAAGGAACGATCTTCATAGAGGGCCACCTGGCAAAGGTACTATTCGACACAGGAACAAGCGGTTGTGACATTATCAGCACTACCCTCATCTCCACCCATGGTATACCCACCAAACCCCTACCCCAACCAACAGCGGTCAACGTGGCAATGAAAGGTTCCCGCTCCTCAAGCGACAAGAAATGTGGACTGACCGTAGGAATCGGGAAAAAACAAGGGACGAATCAAGAGATGTTGATAGGCAACTTGGCGAAGTACGACGCCCTGATTGGAATGCGATTCCTAAAAATACACAATGCCCTGATCAGGTGTGGAGACCCAGCAGTGGAGTTTCCCGATGACAAGCTGTGGGTACTATGCAAACCAACAAGTGGGGAATTCCGAGGCACTGTTACAGACGCGACATTAGCAATACTGTGGGAAGAATACAAGGATGTATTCCCAGACAAGGTTCCTGAAACACTACCCCCCATACGTAAAATTAACTACCATATTCGGCTAAAGGATCCAGCCGACCTAAAAAACCAACCTACATACACGATCCCTGAAGCATACCAAGAAGAACTCAGGAACTGGATTAATGCGAAGCTACGGGCTGGGGTAATTGTACGACAGGAAGTCCCCGCAGCGGCACCTATATTCGTACAACCAAAGTCAGGCAGGAGGATCCGCCACTTGGTAGATCTGAAAGTCCGAAATGACAACACAATCATGGATAGTCCATCGATCCCCAACCAGCAGCTGATCCTAAACCGCATTGGATGCGCGAAATTCAGGAGTAAGATCGACCTAAGCGACGCATACTTCCAAGCACGAGTAGGCAAGGACAGCATTAAGTTCAACTCATTCAAGACTCCGTTTGGAGGGTTTGTTAGCAAAGTAATACTACAAGGAGACATGAATGCACCTGGGACATTTATGACAATTATGGAAGACCTCAAGAGCGAATTCCTACATCATTTTGTATCGGTATACATTGATGATATCCTCATATTCTCGGTCACCTCAGAAGAGCATGAAAATCACATACGCCTGGTGTGCGAGCGACTCAGAAAGGCAAAATTCTATACTAGCAAAAAGAAATCAGTACTGTTTACAGATGAACTGGAAGTGCTAGGACACATAGTGGATAACCGTGGGATTCATGCCTCCCCCCAGAAAATATCGACAATTGCAGAATGGAAGACACCGCAAAACAAGAAAGAATTACAACATTTCCTAGGAATAGTAAATTATGGGGCCCAATTCCTTCCACATCATGCTAGCCTAACTGCACCCCTGAAAGATCTAACAGGAAACGCCGAATTCGCATGGATACCCACTCATCAAATGGCATTCGAAATGATCAAGAGACGGATTGATGATCACCGCGTCATGTGACCAATAGACTGACTTAGCAATGAGCCAATTTGGCTGGTTACCAACGCCTCAGATTTGGGAATAGGAGCTTGGGTAGGACAAGGACCCACTTACGAAACGGCTCGACCAGCCGCAGTACATAGTAGGAAATTCACCAACGCACAGACAAACTATGGAACTATGGATAAAGAGGCCTTAGCGATAGTGGAGGCGCTTAACCGGTTCCACAATATACTAAAGGGAAATTCCTTCACAATAGTCACAGACCATCAGCCCCTGACACATCTACGGATGGCAAAGAACCCAAGTGGGAAGCCCGTCAGATGGCTAAATACCGGAGGAAAATACGATGCAAAGATCGTGTACGCACCGGGAAGTGCGAACCATTTAGCTGATGCTCTTTCCCAGATATACGAGGGAGAGTCCGACTTGAATCCACTCTATGTCCACGATAGTACAAAGTAAGCTGATAACATCTCGGATAACACAGTCTACGAGGAAGAATCAAACACCATGGAGCCCGAGCAAGAAATCTCCCCTACCTCCCCTCCTTACTCATACACTGAGTACCCCAATGAGGCCCCGGTGCCCCCTGAAAGCCCCCACACAATCACTACGGGAAATGATTGGGGAGACAAGTGCACCTTGTGCAGCACACCACGCGAGGAACTCCAACAGAGCAAGCTGCACTATTCGCACGGTTATGCGGACCATTGTCCATAACACCAAACTGAGATGAACTTCATGAATAACCACCCCAGACGGCAACACAAATCAACTCCCCGACCTCCTAGTGAAGGACCAAGCCCCCCAAGCACCGAAATTGACCCAAGCCCCCCGGAACCTCCCATGATCTACGATTGTGAATGGCAACAAACAGTGGGTGGAAGACCAAACAGTGTGGGGGAAGGGCCGTCCACCCTCATACAACCGGTGCCCAGATCATATGCAATCCCTCCATTACTAAATCCCGAAGCCCCGGCATTCAAAATGCCCGACTGTCCTCGACCAATCAAACGAGCTGAGCCACTGAGCATGGAGGCAATAGTCTCGGTAATGCCCCCAACGATGGACGAATATCGGCGCGGACTGTACGATGTCATAGAAGGTAACGAAGAAGATGACCAATCTGAATGGACCAGAGGCAGCGAGATCGAGGATGAGCGCGACGTCAGACAAACAATAAACGAGAAGATTGGAACATTCCGTGCGCACATGATTGCCGCATACCGCAAGGAACGCAGATGGAAAAAGGTTAACGAAAAAATGGACTCTACAGGAGATCTCTCCTCCTACACCGTTGCAAATGGAATACTGTATGCTAAAACACAATATGGGGAGGAATGCCTGTATATTCCAAAAGGCCCTGCATTCGGAAACACTACACTGAGAGAGCACGTTGTAGCCAAGATCCACAACAAGGGCCACCAGGGGGCGGAATGAAATCTATGGTAGGCTACCGAGTACCTGTTTTGGCCTGAAATACGCAAGGGTGTCAGACCATATGTGGCGCAATGCCACACCTGCCAAACGAACAAGGAGCCCACAAAGCTACTAGAAGTAAAGGGGCTGACAATTATCCAACCAGCGGAAACTTTCGAATCAATGGCCATTGACTTTGCTGGCCCATTCCACAATTCATGGGGATACGACAGGATTCTGGTCGCCATTGATAGGTTCTCAGGATACATCTGGCTTATACCAACAAATAAGGATGTAACGGCGATAACGACATGGGAACTGCTGCACAACAGAATGTTCACACCACACGGCCAACCAGTAAGGATAGTGAGCGCCGCAGACCCATGATCCAAATCACATGTATGGAGACAGCAATGCCGCTCGCTAGGAATAGAGCATATCAAAGCAGCACCAGGTTACCATGAAATGAACGGACAGGTTGAGAGAAAAATTCCAGAATTGAAAACAGTTCTTCGAAACTTAGCCAATACAAGACAAAAGAATAGATTTGACACCATACCGGAAAGGGCCGCATACTTAAATGCCGGATGGTCTGAAACCCTCGCCATGTCACCTTCCAAAGCAATATATGGAAAAAACTACGTACTACTTCCCCTCGCAAGTTTTCAAAACTCCACGGTCCCCGCAGCCGATGAATTATTAAATAGACAACAAGCAATCCGAAACACGGCATTCAACGCTATCAAACTAGCATGATTTAGGAATACGAGAACAGCCGCAAAGTGACGCAGACACCACACTCCAATTGGGATAGGCAACCAGTTGCTGGTGTACAGACATTTATTCGCAACGGAATCAGGACGAAGCAAGAAGCTCCAACCGCGCTGGAGAGGACTGTTCAAAATACTATGATACAATGACCATACGGAAAACTACACGGGAGAAATGGAGGGAAGAATGTCTAGAAACCGTCAAGCGACATTCCAAGCATCCGCAGTAAAAAGATACCTGCCAAACGACGATACCACGTTCCCGGGAAGAAGCCATGCAAAACCACCCCCCATGGCAGTTAGCGAAAAACCGGAATGGGAAGTGGAGGGTATACGAGACCACAGAAGAAGCTATGATCGTGACCAATTTCTAGCGAAATGGATGGGATATCCAGAAACAGAAACCAGCTGGGAACCTATCGAAGGATTAGGAAATGTGATGGAACGAGTAAACCAATGGTGGAAGGAAAGCCAACAAGAGGATGAGCTACCCCGTACGATAAACCATGTAATGGTGGCATGGAGCCCGACCCTACTGGATATTCAAGACCTCCGCCCAGATACAGATCAAGGAATACAAGACGGGTTCTGGGCAGCCCATTTTGAGAGTGATTTCGAAAGCAGCAAAGATGAGAACCGAGTCATGGAAAAGAAAGCCGCATACCTAGTGTGGTTAACCGGAATGGAGTACGGGGAATAGCGAACAACGAAACGAACATACCATCCAACAGCCTTATGATGTCAAACTATGAGCAAGTGCCGCGGAGACTACGCCATCGGCTGATGGGACTGTTGATGAACCCTGATATCATCCCTAGACGATACCTTACACACCGCTTATTCGTACAAATTTGCAACAGGTGTCTTGAAATAACAACAAATACAACAGGACGAATATGGGGAGAAACACTAAGAGATGTTTTCCGCTTCGGTAGTCGTTGCTAGCTGGGTGTAGAGAAGTGTGGTGTGTGCTTGGGGGCGGGGGAAACCGGGACCGGGGTGTCTCACCCTCCCTCGCGACAATTGGATGAGGCAACTACCGCAGACGTGGCACTCAGCCTTCCCCTGAATACTTAAGTGAGACCGACACGGAGACATAAATACCAATGACCTGTCCGCAAACTTAGGAAGGAACAATAGCGGCGATCGCCCTACCGAAAAAGACATTACCTTACACACTATGATTAAACATTGTCTTCACATATTAGGTTACCCAGAAGAAACCAGAAAATGTCGACCTACGAAGAAGTCAGCATAAAGGGACGAGACCTCATTTTGGGATACCTACTATACCGAGAAATCATTCCAATGGACGCATACTGGAAGATATTCTGTATCGCTCACAGCAAGGATTACGGGTGAATCGATATCGAGACAGAGGAATGGGAGGACCGGATAGTACAGACCTTCGTGGATCTACCACACTACTGGGAATCAGGTTGCTTTGTGCGCGGAGCACCCTGTCAGGAGTGTTTGGAAAGATGGCTGGAAGGGGCGGAATGGATGCTGCAGGACGATTTGAGATTGCTGCAGGATAGCGATGACGATGAGGATGGGTCCTATGGAGGAGCCACGGAGAATAGCGGATCTACTGACTATTAGGATTTCGCTGAAAGTTTATGTTTTATTTGGTGAAATTGTAACTTTATTTTGGGAGTGTAACTGGTATGGGTAGTAGGTTATGTTTGATGTTTGGTTTCACAGTATCGTTTGATACTTGTATTGTTTCGTGTGCTATCAGTTGATACACACTATGTTTTGGAATATCGCTCATACTGGATATAAGCGATAGGCTGTATTTAAAGACTGCTGCTTTCCACGTTGGAAACAGCAGACTTCGACTGACAGTATTCTAAATATACTTGGTTGAATGGTTACTTCTCTGATCTCCTATTACACCCCTTCGAAGCCTCCTTTAGTTAGCAGCGCTCACTTCTTGTTGATCAAGAAGCCATCTGCTCCTATCGTACCGATACGTGACTAGGGCCTGGCCCGAACACGTTACAAGTACAGTAGCGGTGTCATCAGGGTTTCGGGTGCAACTCAACACCTAAACCTTATTGCTTTTAAGTGTCCATACAAACACACAGAAGTCTTTCCCGAGTGAAACAAAAATGAAAACCCAACAGTCTATTATATTTGCCTTTTATCATTAAATTTGTGGATTATTTTCTGCATTTTTCTCCCCCATTTATAATAGGCCAAAGGTGAGAAAATGTTTTCTATAATGCAGGTTGTCTTTTCTGGAGGCATACCATTATGGTCCATGGTACAGTACCTGAAGGGTTTCCTGTCTTAGTGCATGGAAGCAAAAGGTTTGGCCTGTCTACAATAATGGTATTGTCCTATCACATCATGTGGAGACCAAATACTTTAGGGAACTCAATTGGTGGACGAATACTGTATTAGGGGTAGGGGGAAAGTATTAGAACAAACAGGGGAGGAGAGTGCCTGTGCTAAAATTCCCTTATTTATCTAAATTGAGATCACTGGATACCTAAAAAGGAAAGTAATGCCATTCTGGTGATAGACAAGCGAATAAATAGGCGCTCACATTATTCTTCAGACAGACAATTGTGGCCCTGTATGTTGCAATTTCTGAAAACATTTTCAAGCACTGACGCTAAGACCACACTAGGTAAGCAGGAGGAGTGGCAATGGAGAGACTAGCTGTAGAAAGTAAAGTTAGCAATAATCATAGTAACTATGATGTCAGTCCTCACAATACACCATATAGTGAAAATATTCCCTCGGATATCAGATCTGTTAGCAACCAAATACGATGGATAACAAACTAGATAGCTGTGACAGCACTGAGGGTGGGACAGAGTTTGAGGCAAGGGGGTGAGAGCTAGGTAAGTCGCATTGAGCCGAGGTAGGGGGAATAAGGACCAGGCTAATGACGAAAACTTGTGGGATTACAAAGTAGCGATTGGAGCTGAACAGCATGAATTCTAACTTCCCTTAAATCTTCTGCCGGTGCCTGCCCTTGAACTATAGGAGCATGTCTAGCCCTGATAAAATCAGATGCTGCATTTATCAGCAGACTACTTTGGCCCATATGACCCAATTCGTATCATCAACCCTCAACCTATTGGACTACTAGATTTTTGCATGTTTTTTTTTCAATAAGGTTCAGTTTGAGGGACTTGCCGAAAGCACCAATGTCTATGCAATGGCAAAGTCGGCAAGAAGGAATGGTGGAAGGTCATGGAATGCAGTAAAAGATGCAGAAGTGATAGTGTTTGTCAATCTTGTAATTTATATAGGAGTTTATCACTCCAGTGCAGTAATAGATTACAGGCGGAAAGATGGTCTTTCAACTCTTAATTAGTATGTTGCCTCTTTACCTGTATATAACTGTTTGTTGGCTTTGTAGTTAGCTAAAATGTATATAGAACATTTCATATATAACTCAGGTCGGCTTCAAATAGATAAAGAGGTATTTTCATATATTTCTGCACTGTTACAAATGCCCACTACTCTGGTTATCGCAAGAGGGAACAACTTTGTAGCAGACTGTGCTATATTGTGTTCTGAGAGACTTCAAGTAGTCAGGTTCCCTCTTGGAATTGTCATATAACGATTATTTCTCGTCAACACTGAGAGTCTTAGTTATCGTGTAACTAGTCAGATCAGTGTATGTAGCGGATCGGCTGTTGATGCTATAGCTGATCTGTGCAGTGGAATGGTTTGGAGTGGAAAGGTTTTTGTATTGTAAAGAGTACAAAGTCGTAGATAGGAAATAGCAAGAGATGGTTGCTATAACACATAAGACGAACTGGCATAGCGTAATGGGCATGTCACGTGGTTATTGGCAAAAGGTCACATGTTCGATTCCAGGGTCCGCTGTCGTCTGTGGAGAATTAGTTAATTTCTACCAAGATGACAGCGGCACAAAACCCTCATTTACGCCACCACCGAAGGTCGCTGACCGAGGGCTTTTCGCGGAATTCTCAAGAGAGGACTCACGGCTATCTTGACGAGGTCGAACGAAGTAAAGCGGTTGCTTGGTTGTGGAGAGAAATGCATGCAAAGATCCCTCAGCTGTGCTAACGGATGGATCCCAACTGGGGGAAGGTCGGCTACTCTGATAGGAGTCCCTGGCTGCCCTGCAGGCAGCGAGACTAAATTTCAAGTCCATTGGTGGAGGAATGCAGAGGAAAATCGTGATGAGGCTGCAACGCCCAAGAGATGATCGTTCACCCGCGCCCAAAGGCATGATAAGGTAGAGTCAGATGAGGGCCTACCGCGTGAAAGGTCAACCGGGAGCGCAACGAGGCCTAACCGCCATTGGCGCGATAAGACAGGAACATGCTTCCTACAAATTGACGCAGACGGGTCAGGAATCCGTCTGCATTGATAAGTCTGTCATCGGAGCTGATCGCTTCGTATGAGGAGGTAGGACCAGTAACCGCTTGCCACGGCGAAAGGGTTCCAGTGACTACGATAACGACAGATGCCGCAAGGAGAGGGGTTGGACACCCTCACTGCTGTCCTGAAGAATCTGAGTCAAGCGGGGTAAAGGTTTTCAGGGTCTGCGAAGTTCGCACAGAGGAAAGGTGGGACGAGTAGACAGGCCGTGAACACCCAGACGCGGAATATAAATATTGGGGTGCCTCCCACACTTTTTAGATCATCAGCGACGGAGAAGAGATCTTATCAATATATTCTTTCTACAATACCTACATACTTCCCCCCTGACATCTTAAGTGAGCCTTCCTAGAAATCATTTCATCACGTATCGGGCCTTAGTTCAGACTCGCTTGTCTTTAGAGTCGGCTACTGCCTAACAATTGCATGAAGAGCTTCCCTATCTGCAAAAACCCTGGCTTTATATAAGTCTCATTCAGCAACCCCAATCCTGTCCTGAACCTGGAGTGGAGGTCAGGTGTGAAATTAATTATAACATCCTATGACCCAAGCGGGTCATGCCTGTAAAATGTAAAATGATCGCATAACCTCTAAGCGAGTTCATGTGCGACATACATGACCCACATGATGTACTACCGTGATCATAGGTGAAACATAAACATGTCTGGCTTGCCTGTAAAGCTTACTGATGAGTCTTGACCTATCCCATGATGTCAATCATACCTCATGTGCGAAACCTATTCCTTGCTTCCATCCTCTGGCCAGTACTCCTTTAGCCAGATCATAACACTCCTGTACCAAATCTCGTACGCTGTCAATTGTATGCGAGATTGGAACGACTATTCTCCAATGCAGTAGTGAGATATTGGAAGTATTGCACTCTCACCACCAGGGTTGCGATAGGTGCAATGAGGGTTAGATTTGTAGCACGCGCGGTATGTAGTATCCCAATGCCTAACAAGCCAATCCCTGAAGACTACAAAGTGTTCGTACTCTGTAAACAAGGCTATACATATGCCTTTGTGTATACTTACCCAACTGTTGAATTTGCTACACATGATCTAATGTTACTCTGGTCAAGATAACCTCCTGTTAAGTCCAACTTTATGGGCTGTCTTCCATCTGCCAATTAAATTGCTCTACTAGCAGTGCCAATTCCTCCTCTTTTACTATAAACATTTTACCAATATAGCTTGGTTTTAAGATCTCAGAAACTTCCAAATTGTGACATGTCGTACAGTAAGACCAAATTCAACTGAGCATCCCAAAGAGCTAAAGGTCAATAAAGAAGTAACTCTATTAAGGGGAAAAAAAGTGTTGGGAGTAACTCTGATAACTATGAAGCCCTGTCAGGTATTTGGCAGGATAAAACCCTAGTAAGGTTACTGTCAACTGCCTATGACGTGCGGCGACATTTACAAAACTATACAAGAAGTCGCAGTTGCCATCCCCGTTGCTCCCAAAATCGTAATACCTCGCGAGATACAATTGACATGATATGTGGAACCAGTACAGGTACTACGTCATGTTTTACATTTGGTTTCACAGTATCGTTTGATACTAGTATTGTTTCGTGTGCTATCGGTTGATACACACATTGTTTTATGTTTGGTTTCATAGTATCGTTTGATACTTGTATTCTTTCATGCACTATCGGTTGATACACTCGACGTCTTCCAATATCGCTCATACTGGAGATAAGCGATAGACTGTATTTAAAGTCCGCTGATTTCCACGATGGAAACCGTAGACTTTGACTGACAATATTCTTAATATACTTGGTTGAACTGTTACTTCTCTGATCTCCTGTTACAGCCCTCTGAAGCCTCCTTTAGTAAGCAGCGCTCGCTTTCTGTTGATCAGAAAGCCATCTGCTCCTATTGTACTGCTACGTGACTAGGGCCTAGCCTGAATACGTTACAATATGGGGAGAATTACCTCTCAGAGAACTTGCTGTACCTACAGCCATGATAAATTCCTATATGCGCATGGGATTGGTGGATATCGCTGACCAATGCTGGAGCTCTTACTCCACCCAGCATTGGGTTGTTTGAAGTTGGATGCCAATTATCTTTCAGGCTTTAGATACAACAGTTATTAATAACTTTCTGTTTGGCCAGCAAAGAAGTGGAAGGGGGGTACCCCTAGGAAGATGGATCCCAAGATTGCGACCAGACCGAATAACTTCTGACTGATCACTAAAAGTTCACGGAAATGTAAGAGCAAAGTAAGGCGTAAAACTTAATATCATTAAGCCTGATACTTCCCTCAATTAAGGTCTTGGGAGGATTGATTGTTGGAGTAGAAGAGTTCTCACATAGACTTTCAAGGAGTTTGATCTTATAATGGAAACTGGCTGATCAGTTTACTCCAACTATTCGTACATACCATTCTCCGCTACGGGTGGTCTACTACGCCTCCTGGCACACCCTTCAGGTATGCATAGGTCGACACAGTCTAGTCAACATTGACCTTATACGGTAATCATTTCTGCGCCGCATTTCCATTCTACCCACTGCGGTGAAAACCTCTTCGCATCGGTACCTTGCCCGTGGCTAACAGTCCAGACATCTGATAAGCTGGACTATTGATGACAGCCTTGCCATATGCACTGATCTCTACACGACCCCAGAGGTTACCCTGAGTGGTTTGTCTATCTACTATTTACGATTGTCAGGCTTCCGGTGCCTTCTACCGGATATGGTGGTCCGAAAGTGATCCAATGGGCACTACCCATGACTGCCATCTCAGATCCACCTTACCTGTAGTAGAAACCATGCTTTCAGGCTCTCTGCACGTTTCTTGCAGACCGTATGGCATTGGGGACACGGTTGGGCTTGGTAGGTGTAAAACTCCCCCAGTCACCCCAGCACTGCCCGGGACTACCTTCTGGATGCCCACGGTTGGCTCCCATTAACTACATCAGATTGGGTCCATTTTACTCCAAACAACCTGGAGGAGGTACTTCAGCTTCAACCCTATGCCCTCTTATATATCCTGCGAACAGCTTACAGTCGACCGGACGGCAGAGACCGACATCGTGTTGCAAGCAGGTTTACTAAGATTCCTCTTTACTAGGCTGCACACAACCCCACGACCCTTTGTCCATGATGTCTGGGCCTCGAAGCGGGGCCATAGGGGTATGATAGGAATAATATCTCCAATTTACAGCTTCTTCGGAGCTGTGTAGCTCGCTCAATCGCATCTCCCGGAACCCTACATTCCAGTATTAGTAGTGGCTTCCTGTAACAAACATTCATGTCATTTTTTCCGTACTCTCCGCGGGACTTCGTATTGAAAGGTAGGGTAACTCAGGACTTTAGGCACGGTAATGTGATTCTGAGGGTATGGTAACCTTGCCCGGTAGACAAGATGGCTTTACTCTGTTACCCTGTCTATTCTCTCACCGGAGTTAGAAACATCTGACCTTTCTCCAGTTACCTGGCTTAGCCGAGTAACTACCCCTTCAGAGGTCCCTAAGTACACTGACACCACTCCTGGGTGTAGCCAAGTATCTAAGTACCTTGCCAGCTGATTCTGCTCACCCCGGGGCCCAGGGCACAGGGTCCTCCTAGGCCCAGTACTTACTTGCCTGCTGGTTCCTACCAGTTTGCCTCCTGGCTGCCTGCCTGGGTCTAGATTCCGGCTACCATAGCTCATCTATGCTGGGTCATTACAAGAATAGAGGTATTACATACCACCTCCTATTAGTATTGGCATACCAGATTTATAGAATGATTGGCATGCGATCTTGTAGGAGGAGGCTTTCAACAACTTAACACTACACATGTTCACCAAATACAAGCAATTCCTCACTTGGGCCTCACTCAGCCAAATGGCTGTAAATACCCTGGCAGCACCCCTTTTGGAAACAGTTCCCTCGGTCGAGTACAAGGCTCTATTACTAAATACACAATCCTTTCTCTTATGAGAAAGGATCCTGTTGTTCACCTACCTCTATGAAATAAAGCCAAAAGCTCACCACTATACTGTATCTTCTACCACTTTCTTACAAAGATACCCTAAGGGACTGCAAAACATGAAGCCTTTCTCGCTGCCCAGAATGGTCCTAAACATGAAATTCACTGAACCCTCTTTGTTTGTGATTCTACAAGCTCTTTGGGTTTAAAGTATCATTCTGTAAAGACTACTGCTATAATCTCTTCCACACTATGTCATTGGACTAGAACAGAAATCACATTTCAGTTCACTCCAACCCCTGATTAGACCAGAGCTGCCGCAACCAGAAGTTAAAGATAGAAGTTGGAAGTTGAAATTCTGGTCGAAGGTTTGCCAGGGAAGATAACTCCTTGACTAAAAGAGTGATTGTTTACTGTGTATTCTTGGATTTTCCCTTATGTTTACCACAGGCCTGGACGTAACTGTTATAGCTTCGGACTTTTCCCTTCCGATCTTGGTTTATGCACTGGGATGCTATCACTCAATCTACTAGGGCTGCTCAACTGTCATAGAAACTCTCTACTACTCTTTGTAATATTTCTTGTGTATCTTGTAAGAGGTATTTTTTTTCTTTTTTTTTTTGCAATACTTGAGTTTCTCGATGGCTGGTACTAGTACATTTCCTGTATTTAAAGGTGTAGATTACTCCTTCCTTATTCTGTCCTGGCCATTGATGATCCTCCTCTTAGTGCTACATTAAAAGTGAGTGAACAATCGTACAGGTTAAGGGATACTTTGCCCCTGCCCCGAGTACACATAGCATAACATGGCCCCCATGTTGGTTGCGATACCAGACACTACAAGCCTTTGCCAAACCTGCTGCAGCTGGTTAAACTTGCCATGAATCTACCCATTGCTGGGTCTGCCCACAGAATCCAAGCAGCCCTACTGGAGAATTGGCACTGAATGCAAACTATTCAGTCAGCCCTAAGCAGAATTTTCTAACCATATCAGCCCAACAAGCGCAACTTGGGCTTCATCATCATGAGGGCTAACTGGTTGATAGCAGCTCTCCTTTAGAGAGAGGGGTTTTTAAAGGTCTGAGGAAATCTTTCTCCGGTCTCTACCGACAGCTGTGTAAAATCCACGTGACTACACCAAAAGTGGGTTCAGATCACATACTTGTCTGAGGCAAGAACAATTCGAAAAACAGCGGTTCGAAAAACATATGCCACGAAGACTGTGTGTGAATCAGCATGGAGACAATGTCATGACTCGTATTCTCAGATACTCACATGGCCCAATTGAAGCTGGATACTGCTTCTTATAGTAGTGACCAGCCAACCAACAAGAGGTGGAACCTAGATGGAAGCTTAATAAACAGATATGGTATAGGAGTAAGCAAAAGGGTCGGCTGCTTGAATACTAAACTATTACATACCTGTACTCAGACAGTAAGGTTAAAGCCAAAGAGTACATATAATAATTGTAATCTTGAACAAGATTAACCCAGGATGATGCAGCACCCGCAGATAGCTACAGCATTGTCTTTTCGTTAAGCAAATGCTACGGTGAATGTATAGTAAAGCGATTTTATGCCTGGAGCCCTCCAGAGATGGTGTTATTTTACTAACCCTGTTTTCAAAAAAGAATAGTGGGGTTGTAGTGACAAGGCATGATTGATTACATAATAGAACTTAGGTGACGGGGGAAAATCTCAGTATTACACTTTCTCAAAAAAACTAAACTAATAATAAAGACAGAAGATATATATATCCCAAAATCAATACTCTGAAATCATCCTTCTACCAAGTACCACACATATCTATTTCCTTTCTATCCAAGTCTTTCTCTCTCTTATTCAAACTCCCTTGCTGACAAAAAAAGGACAGAACTCCTCAGAGAACTCATACTCCTCCTAGGCTTCATGTAGGCTACTCTTCTAAAATGGACTCCTCTACCTTCCTAGCCTCTGGGCCTCCCAGTCTCTCACAAGAGAGTGTCCCGCAAATGGTCTTCCTCTTATCTATCCACCACCTTCTATGTACCCAATAACAAACAACAATAGGTGATGAACAACTATAACAGGAATGGCAGGGATAAGCATGAGCAATATTGTAAGAGCAGGTGAGGAGGTAAGAACAGGCAAGAACATAAGAACAGGCAAGAACATAGGAACAGATCGAATAGACAGATATATATGATAGCAAATAAAGGCAAATAAAGGGGACAAAGAGTGAGAAAGAAAGACAATGGAAAGCGACCATAGATACTGATAGCAAGCATGCCAAGCAGCATCTCAACATTTACAATACAGAAAACTTACTTTAGATCTCCCACTTCAATTGCACTATCGGCATACAAGTATGTCATCTACCCATAGAAGTTATTGTTTTCATTAAGAAGAATAACATGCTTAAGCTTTTCCTCAAATCCTAAACACTTTGAATAAATAACTTCCGGAGATATAGTGTCTAATGTCCTTGCCAATACCTGCTCTATACCATCTATCATCACCTAACTTGCCACTACAAAAGACCGGGTGGATATCTTTTCATTTTCTGTAGTCTGCAATGGAATCGATCCAGTTTATCTTGTGGTATTGTGAGGTCCGGTGCAGGGTTACAACCACATGGGATCTCACTATCTCCTAATTGACTTATCTTGGAATTTGATAGGTAGATGTAAAGGGTAGAGTTCGGGCACTGTCAGGAGCGCGTAGTGCAAGGCACACCATGGTCACAGGTGGGAGACTAAGGTAGTAGGCATACAAAGGAAACCTGCTAGTGTTAAGGCTCAGAGGGGTCTGGAAGGGGGTTCTAGGATTGAGGGTCTCGGTTCATGGGTTCCCGGGGTATGAAGAGGAAACAAAGCTGTAATTCCTAAGTACAGGTAGATGCAGCAAATCACAAGGTGGTATAAGGAAAGTAAATCTCAGAGGGGCACACCCTTCTATATAGCAAAGGAAAATGCTGTGCTACCCAATCTCAACACCACAAACCCATTTCTCAGATGCAGCTGTGATCTTCCATCAGATTCTCTGAGGTTGGTATGATGGCCACCTAACAGGAGTATAATACTGGAGGGTTTTCAGATACATATATGGGAGCCAGAGTTATACAGTTGTCTAGGGATAGAAAGTGTGGATTAGCCAAGGTTCTGTGAAATAGAACATCATAGAAACTAACAGAAGAGTATGCCTACATGTAAGAAAAGGGTTAGGGGTGTTGGAATTTGTCAGCAGAGGATTTTTCTTGGTTATATAAAGAGGGATGCCCCTTTGTAATTGTATTTCTTGATGCAACATGATAATTTCCTGCCTACACGGGTAGTTAGGAATTACAACTTTCTTTCTTCTTTGCATCACAAGACCCTGTGATCTATGAACTTGAGTGCTGCGACCCTATCTTTGAAGACCCTGAGTCTTAGTACAAATACTTCATGTTTGTATCCACGTTCCTCTCGCTCACCTGGTCTACTGTGTTATGTCTTGGACTATCTGCCTCTGACCATTCATGGAATCAGCCCTTTACCCCAGGTTGCATCTACGAGGATCCAACCCATACTGCACCATGTCGCAAGGAATTAGGGTTCCCCGCAAGCTCTTGACCAACCTGAATTAGACTGTAAGTCTATCCAATGAACGGTAAGGCAACCTGACCTAGTACCGGAGAGACAACCATCTTATGCACATCGGAGCCATCTTGTTCTGGACTGTAAACCTGCCTGTACCTACTGGGTCCCTTGCTGAGCAATGGTTATAACGACTACTACAAAGCTTGACTGCGGACCGTGAGACCCCCAGCAACGCAGGGTATGGCCATGAGTCCCACGATCCTGCGACCAAATTGGCGCTAGCGCCAGGCTAGTGCGATGGTCACCTTGCTCAACAATGCCTTTGCCAATACCCGTGGAGGTCCTGTGGTGCGACTTGGCAGTAGCAAGAAAGCCTGGATCCCAAAGCCGGAAAAGTGCTATGGTACAAGTAATGAATACCGCCCCTTACTACTCAACCCCATATGAAACTCAATGGGCACTACTACTGGTTCAACATGGAACAATTCCATTTAGTACGAGCTACCCAGCTCTTTACAGAGCCAGCACTCCTACAGATATAACCTAGTATTACAGCTAAGGCAATCAACTGTGGTGACACTGAGACCCGATTGGCAGAAATAGCACAAGCATTCGGAGACCCCAATCATATTGCTACAGCAGAAAGAGGAATAAGGGATCTCACCTGGAGGAACCCCATATTTGTGGAGTACCTTGGAGGCATCCATTGGCTGGCCGCCGACATCAACTAGAAGGATGCAGCCAAGTAAAGGGCTGTCTTCTGAGGCCTCATCTCAGAGGTGAAGGACTGACTACTATCGTCGACCCACCTCATATTCCGGCAGTTTATGCCAACTTGTTGAAGAGGTTGGACAATAACATTCAGGCCCACATGGCTGACAAGAAGGACTCCTCCTTCTCTTTATGGCATATCCCCACTGCCACTCAATCTTGGTCCACAACCCCTACTCTGGCCACCACCACTGCTGTGGGTACAGCCTCACGCCGCCTAGAGCGGTTCCTCAGGTAATGAACCCTGACTGATGTACACCATGATGACAGGATGGGAAGGGGACTATTCCTCTACTGTGGCAGTCATGGACATATAGCCAGAAATTGACCGAATATGAGACCCTCCACTATGCTGGCCACCACCAGGTCAGCATTTCACCCTCTCATTGTTCCTGAGGGCACCTACCAGGAGTCAGAGCAGTTGGAAAACCAGCTATCCCATGCGCTATATATGGCATTGACCTGGGATATGTTAAGTCTTTTACTTGTTTATCTATATCCAGTTAGTCTTTGGATCAAATAGAAAAGGCAGTTGAAGATAACCACTTGGTAATTGCCTGTAACATCATAGACTACAAACTTGTAATCCTTTGCTATACCCTTATCAGCAGTGGAGTCACATGATATACATTCATGGATAAAGGCTCCGCTTGCCTCTACCATCTTTCATTGTTCAAACTGAAAGAACCCATCGAACCTGTGGTTATAGACAGAAGACTAATCAGCTTTAGTGCAATTAGCCACCTTACCCAGATAGCATTAGAGATCAACAGCTACCTAAAAGCACTCACGGACTTTATCACCACACTGGACAAGTACCTATTGACCCTTAGTATCCCTTGTTTGAAACAACATGACATAACACTTTGTTTTGCTAACAGCCCACTTGGTTACCAATCTGACCATTGTTTGGAAAATAGTATCCATAACGTAACCAGTATCAAAAGGGTGAAAGAGGAAATCCCACAATTTCTTAAAGCCTATGCCATTCAATGAGCTCTGAGCTACAAGGTATATGAGGAACAAGAAGTCAGAGACATTGTCCCACTGGAATATCATGACTTTATCTCCCTGGTCCTGGAAAAACAACACAACTAGTTACCCACAGACTGGCCAGATAACCATGCTATCCTTCAGCCACTGGGCGTCAAGACCCCTTTGGGGCTGGTGCACAACCTTTGCCCCTCGGAGCTAGAAGCGTGGAGGGGTCCGCTAGACATAAATCCGAAAATGGACTGCATGAGACCCTCTAGCATGCCCATAGCTTCTCACACGCACTTTATCCTGGGGAGGGATAGAGCATTGCGATTGTGCATACACTATGGGGTACTAGACTAGGGACCAATCAAGGACAATGGACCCTTGGTCGTTCTGGGTAAACCGTTTATACCAATCTCCAAGTGTGAGATTTTCACCAAGCTCGATATTCGTGAAGCATATAATTAGATATGCATGAAGAGGTTGAAAGAGTCGAAAACTGCTCTCCAGACCCTATATAGCCTACATGAGTTCTAGGGTATGCCGTTTGGCCTTACCAATGCCCCTGGTGCTTTTCAAACCTCCACCAATGCAGCTTTACATGCAGGCTTAGACCATTTCTATACCGCGTTCAGAATGACATTGTAATATATAGCGAGACCAATGACGAGCATAAAACATACTTACATGATGTTGTGAAAGGTCTGGCTGGCGCAGAATCAGAGGTTCAACACTGGATGTGCAATGTCGATATGTACCAAGTCCAGTACCTCAGATTTATTATCTCGACCCAAGAGATCTCCACAGGTAATGTCAAGATAGAAAACTATTGGTGCCGGACACATACCACAACAGGTACGGGATCTGCACCATTTCTTAGGCTTTGGCAACTTCCATTATCGTTGTATCAACATATATTTCTTTCTTGCCCGACCTGGCACAGGATGTAGCAAATAGGATTAGACTGCAGTTGGCATCCCTGAATGCCCACAGTACTTTGACAAACTCAGAAAGTGCCCTCACCACTACCCATGTCTAGGCCTATTTTGATATCTTCTGGTAAGTGATTATTGCAACAGATGCCACATTGTTTGTATCCACAGGCATTGTGTGTAACGACCCAGCATACATGGGCTATGGCAGACGGAACCTATACCCATACAGGTAGCCAGGAGGCAAACTGGTAGGAACGCGCAGCCAAGTAAGTACTTGACCTACGGGGACCCGATAGCCCGGGCTCCAAGAAGGAACAGAATTGGCTGGTCAGGTACTTAGGTACCTGGATACACCCGGGAGCGGTGTCAGCGTACTTAGGGACCTCTAAAGGAGCAGTTGCTTAGCTCGGTAGAGTAACTGGAGAAAGGTCAGAAGTGTCTATCTCTGGCAACAGAATAGACAGAGTAACAGGGAAAAGTTATCTTGTCCAGCGGACAGGTTACCCTACCCTCAGGATCAGGTTACCCTGCCATGGGGGCTTGGGTTACCCTGCCCAAGAGGCTGAGTTACCCTACCTTTAAATACGAAGTCCCATGGGGAATTCGGAAAAAATAACCGCAATGTTTGTCACGCGAAGCCATGCATGATACTGGAGTCTGGGGTTCCGGGAATGCTATTGGGCGAGCTACGTAGCTTCGAGGAAGCTGTAAATTGGAGACATTATTCCTATCTTACCCCTCCGGCCCCGCCTTGAGGCCCGGACGTCATGGGCAAACGGTTGGGCAGTTGTGTGCAGTCTAGCAAAGAGGAAACTTTGGAGACATGCTTGCAACACCATATACATCACCGCCGTCCGGTGGACAGTAAGCTGTTCGCAGGATATACAAGGGGGCATAGGATGGAAGGTGGAGTACATCGTCCAAGTTGTTCGGAGTAAAACGGACCAAAACCGGCAAAGTTAACAGGCGTTAACCGTGGGGGTCCTGAAGGTAGTCCGGGGTGGTGCCGGGATGACTAGGAGAGTTTTACACATACCAAGCCCGAAAGTGTCCCCAACGCCATAGGCTCTGAAAGGCAAGAGTAGAGACACTAAAAGCATGATTGCTACCACAGGTAAGGTGTATCCCAGGTAGTGGTCGTGGGTAGCGCCCATTGGATCACTTCCGGACCACCATATCCTGCGGAAGCCCAAGACTCGTAAATAGTGGATAGATAAACCACTCACGGTAGCTTCTGGGGTCAAGTAGAAATCTATACATATGGGAAGGGTGTCATAGATGGTCGAGTTCATGCGGCATCTTGACTGTTAGCCACTGGCAAGACGCCGAGGTGCAAAGGTTTTCACTCCAGCGGGCAAAATAGAAATGGACCACAGAAACGATAACCGCATAGGGTTAACACTGACTAGGGTGTGTCGACACATGTATGTCCAAAGGGTGTGCCAGGAGACGTGTCGGACCACCCTTAGCGGAGAAGGGTGTGCCTGAATGGTTGGAGTAAAATGATAGGGGAGTTTCTGGCATAAGATAAAACTACCTGAACAACCATACGAGTACTCTCCTACTCCAACAATTAATCCTCTCGAGACCTTAATTCAGTGAAGTATCAGGCTTAACGACATTAAGTTTTACCGTTTACTTTACACTTACATCTGTGTGAACTTTTGGCGATAAGTTTGAAGTTGTTCGGTGCGGTCGCAACCTCGGAATCCATCTTCCCAGGGGTGCCCCCGTTACAGTATCTCGTTGAGCGAGCTCCTCGCTTAACTCCCGTCCAGATTAATAGTTTTTGATCTTCGGCCCTGAACTTGCGTGAATACTGGTAACCTTGTCTAGATCAAGTAGCCCAGTGTGGAAAGCGCAATGGCTAGTACTGAACTTGGAGCTAGAATGGAATCCAACTCGAATTCAGACCTTGACCTTGACGAGTACTCTGGCAACACATTTCGTGCGTCGGTTTTCGCGGATGTCTACGGTATTAAATGGGACGGTCACCAATTGCTTCCGGAGGCCGCCCCTATTCAGTTCCCTGATGAATGTGTTGATCTTATGATTACAGACCCTCGCGCTGCAGTGCTTTGGTTCTTTCAAGACTTCGCCCTCGCCCACAACATGGTCCCTCCCCTGCCACAAGGGGTACCATTCGGCTAGTTCCCCCACGAGTTCGTCGAACCTTATATCGTCTGGGAGGTATCCAAGTCGATTGAGGACACGAAGCAGGAACCAAAGAACTGGAATGCCCAGCAGCAGCAGGATTTCCGTAAAGAAATTACTACGGCAGCAGTAGAATGGATGAAAGTACCGCAGGAGGCATACCTGCGAATGTTAACAGACCAGAAGGCATTGCAGGATCGTATGGCAGCGTTGGAAAAGGCCTTCGCAGGGGGTTATAGCATCGATACCGAGAATGACATACTGATGATAGAGGCGGCACCCCCACTCCCACTTGTCCACACGAAGCCGGAGAACTGCAGGATGGAACTGCCTGTGAGAGCCCGGCATGAACAGTGGAGGGCGTACCTAAGTCCCATGGGTATACCGCTGTTGGAAAGCCTCAAGGGTGAAGGCTACAGGTATACCTCATCCTTCACAAGAGCATCAACAGGCTCCCAGTCTGTCCCCTCCTCGATTGCCCGCAGTTGTTCAGGAAGTCCGGCGATTGGACCAACCGATGGGCGCCGGGTTAAGAAAAGGACGTCGAAGCCAAAGAGTATCACGGCACCAGATACACCTGACCCTACTCCGCGGCTGACCCCTGCTCCTATTAACCCTCCTGCAACACTGTCAGTTGCAACTTCCGTACCTCACATCGCTCCCCCAAGACCCGCACCTTTACCCCTCTCGTTGCCCGCTCCTGATACCTTTCCTGCTACAGCCTTTTTGCCAGCCGTATCGGCTACCCGAGGGTTCCGACAACTGCGCACGACATCACATTGATTTTGCGAACAGGTAAGGCACCAGGAAGAGCGAGTACCCATGGCTCCATCATGTGGGACTCCGATTCCCGGAGCTGGGACACCTGCTCGCTCCCTTCCTGGAGCACTCGTGATTGCCTCTGCCCCTTTGAAACCTACTCCTCCTTCCGTGGTCCCCACAATCATGAGTGGCGGGTCGGACAGCCAAGACGAGTTTTCCTGTCGGGCTGCAAATCGGAAGAAACTCATATGGGGTGGATTCATCACCAGACATATGGGTACTAGAAGGAACAACGGACCCCCGGAAGGCATCGAAAAAGGCAGAAGGAAGGAGATGGACGGCCTACATGTGGGTATTGTGGCTCATGGAGGCACATTGGCCCCACGATGCAACCCCGGAGCTGCCCAGAACTACAGGCATTTCTGCGGATAACTTAGCGGGCGCCTAATCCAACTCCTGAGAGTGGGCGGCGCCCTGTTCCACCACCGGCATCAGTACTATCAGGGGCTAACCCCCCCAGGGATGGGAATCAGGATGGCCAGGAGGAACGGTTTGATAGGTATGATAGACCACAGGAGACACCAGGCGGAAACTCCGCGGATGGTGGAGATGGAGATGCGCCTCCTGGAGTTGGTGCAACGGGTCAGGAGGAGATCCAGGGGACTCCGACCATGATGGTTTGGTTGAAGATGATGCCGATTCTCTGCCTGATGTGACTCTCTTGCGCGGCGCGCGCAAGGAAGATTGGAGTGATGAGAAGAAATGATGGTGGGACCGCCATGCTAAGAAGCTACAACGGGAATTCCGGAGCAGATCGACCTCACCGCCATCCTCTAGACAGCGGCAAAAGAAGCCACAGAAGTTGAGTGGTATTCCGCTGTTCAAGGGGAAGGTTACCGAACTTGCAAGCTTCCTAACGTTGGTGGAGGTCAAGTTCGAATACTTTGCGGGATGCAGGTTGACCGATATGGACAAGGTAAACCTGGTGATCCCCCTCTTAGACGACACCGCCCGAACCAGGTATCTCGGGCTGTATTCACACATCAACAAAGAGGCAGCCAACCGAACTGGTACTCCAGTTAACAACAGTAACCGATTGAGAATGTGGAAAGAATTCCGAGAACGACGGGAACGAAGTTTCGGCAGTGACCAAGCGGAACTATACCGATCCCTTCTCAAGTGGCGAGACCTGGTGATGAAGACACATCACATTGATGAGTACCTGGACAAGATAATTGACTACATGTATAAGCTTAGCTATACGGATCCAGTACAGGTATGGGACAAGGTATGGTCAGGTATTACCCAAGAAGTTCGGAATGCGTGGGCACTCAAGGAGCCCCATCCAAGCGACTTGAACGACCAACTTGACCTTCTGCGGAAAATTGGGCACACTCTGCAGGACAACACCCGGTTCAGTAACCGGGTTATCCATCCTGTCCAATGCTGTCAGCCAACAGGAAAGAAGCACGATAGGTCATCGACTTCGGGGAGGTTTAAGAAGAAGGCAAAAGGTTTGGGCAGACAGCACCAGAGGCCTGCCAAACCTACTAATTTCAATGTGGGGAAACAGGCAAAGCTGGCGACTTCTGAGTATACAATAGCCCATAAGGAAATCACGTCGACTTTGACCGAACGTCGGAGAAAGCACAACCAGTGCACCAACTGTGGACAAAGTGGTCACTTCTGAAGGAAGTGTACCATCACGTCCACAGTCGTTAGTTCATCCAAACAGGCTCCCGGGTTGAAACGGTCAGCCCCGGTAAGCGTGCCGACAGGGACACACAAGCGGCTAAAGCACATTGAAGTGCCACCTCCGGCTTTCTCGTCAAAGATACTTGAAGTCTGCCAGACATCACCTCAGATCATGGAGGTTGATACTGACGGCTCGGAACAGGTAAGAACCCTTTCTGTTTAAGGTGTAACCTTATTAACCCATGGCCATAGACCTCTGAGGGATAGATGGACATGAGCCACAGAGGTGGCTTCAGAGATGGGTGAGTACCCTTCTACTACATAAACGACCCTGGTACTGACTACACCCAGGAGGTGTGGGCAGGTAGATGTTGCGGGCCATGCGCGGTGGGCTGGGCTATCTCTCCTTGGTTGGGTTTCTTGTTATTTCCTTCGTTCTTGTTATACGTATTTCTTTCACAATTTTCTTAGCTGAATGGGCAAGTCATAGGACATTATTTCGGTTGAGGTGGGGTCAGGTCCTGCCCGAGGAGACGCTCGACATTGGGGAAGCAAGCTTGCTTTGCTTGGAACCGGTCTAACAGTGGACTTCCACCCACCTCCGGAAAAAATTGTTATGTTTAGTATAAGCGGAATTGGTTAAGGCTGGACTTGGTCAAATAAATAATGCTATTTTCAAGTTTACCTGAGCAGGGTTCAGTACCCGAAATGATACTGACGTGATAGTAAACACACTAGTTATTGATAAAAGAAGAATCCCAATCCCTTAATGTTTACCGACCCGGTGTGGCCGCTCTTGTGTTGAAAGGCAAGAGACCAAAGGGAATTAGTAAACCAAGATGACTAAGTCACTAAGACGAGGGAAGAGGCAGAAGCATGACAACTTGCCTCGTCATACCAAGTCTATCCACCAGCACATCAAGTTAGACTAGAAGATAGGAGCTAGACAGGTAAGCGCAGAAGCATTGCTGCTAGTCGATAGCGGGGCTAATGGGCCGGTGCTTAGTAGCCAATGGGTTAAGAAGACTCAGGCACCTTGTGTACGACGGAAGGTACACGTGCCGATAAGCGACGCCAGTGGTAATCAGATTCCTGGGTCAGGTCTACACTACACCAAGTCCTTAGAAATGAGGATAGGTGACCACTACGAGGGGATGCACTTTGAAGTCGCGGATATGCCCGACATTAAGGTGGACAGGTACCTACCTATGTCTTGGTTGAGAGACCATAACCCCGACATAGATTGGAAAACTGGATCACTGACCTGGGGCTCTGGTTTCTGCAAGGCTAACTGCCTGGGAGGGCAGGGGCGGTTAGTGTTCGTGACCGATGAAGAGTTACTAGGCGAAGACCCTAGTAATGTGTACCTATTGGAGATTGTGCAATTCTCCGATGAGGAAGGTGCCGACATTACGATTAAGCCACTCCCCGGGTATAAGGAATATGGGGATATCTTCAGTCAAGAACGGATTGAGGCACCACCGGAGGACTCGAAGTGTGACCACACAATCGAGTGGCGACCCGGGACTCAACCTCCGTTTAGGCCTACATATCCGTTATCGGAAAAGGAACCTCAGGCATTCCTGGAATATCTCAATGACATGCTGCGAACAGGAAAGCTATGGCGATCCAGTTCCTCGGCAGCAGCCCCTATCCTCTTTGTGCCAACACCAGATAGGACATTAAGACTGGTAACAGATTACCGAGGGCTGAACAAAATCACGCTGAAGTGCAAGTATCCTCTAGCGGTGATGAATGAACTGCGAGATGGGTTAGGCAAAGCTGTTGTGTTTACCAAGTTGGACTTGAAGAACGGCTACTACCTTCTGAGAATGGCAGAAGGTGAGGAATGGAAGACAGCCTTCGGGTGCAGATATGGACTGCATGAATACACTGTCATGCCGTTTGGGTTGTATAATGCCCCGGCAACTTTCCCAAGCATGATAAGTGAGGTCTTTCGGGATCTCATGGATGAAGCAGTCATCGAGTACATGGATGACATCCTGATCTATTCCGAAACTATGGAAGAGCACGTCACAATGGTGAGGCATGTGATGGAGAAATTGAGGAAAGCTAGACTGTGTGTAAGCATGAAGAAGTCCAGTTTCCACCACCGGGAGGTTGAATTCCGCGGATACAAGATCTCCGACATGGGAATCCCTATATTGTCGGAGAAGGTGCAGGGAATCAGGGATTGGGCACCTCCGACATGCGTCGTCGACGTTCCAAGCTGCATGGGCTTTGCCAACTTCTATCTTCAGTTCATAGAAGGATTCAGCAAGATAGCAAAACCTGTGACGGACTTGACAAAGAAGGATGTCTGATGGGAATGGACACCTGCGTGTGAGCAGGCGTTTAACCATTTGAAGGAAGTGTTCATATCCAAACCTATCCTGGAACATTTTATCCCTGAACGGCCAACCCGGCTGGAAACTGGCGCTAGTGACTTCGTATTAGGAGCTGTCCTCTCGCAGATCTGTGCGGATGAGAGATGGCATCCAGTGGCCTACCATAGTAGGAAGTTTCACCCAGCGGAGATTAATTATGATGTCCATGACAAGGAAATGACAGCCATCGTGGCGGCCTTCAGGGAATGGGATCATTTGCTACCCACCGTAATGGACCAGTTGGTGATCTATACGGATCATAAGAATTTGGAGTACTTCAATAGTAGCAAGGTCCTTAACCGAAAGAAGCACCGTGGGGCTGAGTCCCTGCAACTGTTTAACTTCAAGGTGCTTTACCGAGAAGGACGGTTGAATGAGAAGGCAGATGCTTTCTCCTGGCGTAGGGACTACTGCCCTGAAGGGGGGAGTGATTTTCCGCCACAGTCGTTTTTTCGCCCCGGACAGTGGGTTGGGAGCCAGGAACGGGACATCTTGCGACCACAAGTGTTACAGGTGTGCCAAGGATTTCGGCTCCAGTCGTCCTTTTTGGATCAACTGCGGGTAGCGACAACTGAAGACCAGGAGTACTTAAAGATTCTGAAGGCAANGGGGGTGCGAGACCTGTAATTGTGACGATAGTTCTCTGGTGTTGAGTCGTTCCCGATTGGGAAATCTTTTTCAATGACCAGAGTTGTAACGGAGATGGAGCGTGTTATTATCGCGCTTACTTCTTTTTTTTTAACTCATATGGATATTTGATTATAGCTCAAACCCATACATGCAGCTCGCGCTATGGCATACAAAAGCCTTAATTCCAAACGTCCTCCAGGCCCTAGGGGAAAAATCGCAACAAGTCCCTCTGGTCTGGGACTAACCACACATCTCTCCCCGAAGCCCTGACACCCCGCAAGCTGAAACAAAGTAAAGAAACCCAAGCGACAAGAAGAGAAGGAGGCTACAAAAAACCCCACTGGCGTCATCTCAAACAAGTAAAGAAAAGTTCCCCCTAACGATGCCCTAACAGGCGGTTGCGGAAAGTCACAATCCCGCGCTGCAGACCTATGGAAGGGTCCTAGCGTTTCGGCCTAATTAAGCGCCCTAAGGCGGAGAGACCAGGGGGACGGCCTCAGTAGGAGTCGAAGGGCAGGGTGCTGCCCGAGTGAAAAGGGTAGGATGACATCGGGGTGTCCGAGCCGAGATATGTAGAGGAGGCAGTAAGGTGCCAGGTTAAGTGGATGACTCCCGTAGGCGAGAGTCAGAGCTGTAAAGAGGAGTCAGAGCGGATGCCAGCCCAGCAGAGAGGATGCCAGCCAAAAGGGTGGGTGATGCCGGAAGCAACATCAGAGCCGGAGTGGGAGGTCGCCAGCCGAGGCCAGCTTGGAGAGGGCAGGTAGAAGAGCTGCCGCATGGCGAGGAGGTAGGGCCCCGAGGACCCGGGCAGTAGGGTGCCAGCCGACGCGAGAGGAGGAGAAGGTGGAAGGCCGAAACCAGGCGAGGCACCGCCAACGATGCGGCAGCAGGCTGCAACCAGGGTCACAGAGGCCATCCCCCCCCTAGGCCAGCCAGAGCCAGTTTGGAGTGGACAGTTAGAAGAGCCGCCGCATGGTGGAGAGGTGGGGCCCCGCGGTCCTGGGCAGTAGGGTGCCAGCCGACGCGACAGGAGGAGAAGGTGGGAGGCCGAAACCAGGTGAGGCACTGCCCAACGATACGGCAGCAGGCTGCAACCAGGGTCAAAGAGGCCATCCCCCCCCTAGGCAGGGCACAGTGTTTTACTGCTTCTCCCATGTAGTCCCTTGTTCTCCGCGAGAAAGCGTCACTTAGTGGATGGGATACCATAACCGTGCGATGCGAGGAGGAAGGACCAGGCCCCCAATAG
>PYWC01000084.1:424770-458355 GCA_003182015.1 Tuber magnatum | reverse complement strand
ATTGGCAGGGTGAGGGCTAACTTCTATTGGCCTAAGATGGATGAGCACATCACCGACTATGTGCGGACATGCGATGCGTGCCAAAGAAATAAATCCATCACGCACAAGAAGTTCAGGCTGCCTGAACCTATTGATGCTGCCATGTGGCTGTGGACAGCGATTTCAATGGATTTTGTTGTAGCACTGCAAGAGTCCGCAGGGTATACCAAGATCTGGGTCATAGTGGACAGATTCTCGAAAATGGCCCCTTTCATACCCCTGACTAGGGAGGTACCTATTAAGGAGCTTGCCTTGATATTCCTGAAGGAAGTTTGGCCCCTTCATGGACTCCGAGAGCCAATCATCTCCAATCGAGATAACCAATTGACATCCAAGTTCTGGATGAGTCTAATGCACTTGTTGCCAGTGAAACTAAGCGTTTCGACTGCATTCCACCCAGAGACTAATGGGGAGACTGAGAGGGTTAATCAGACACTGGAGCAGTACTTGTGTAGTTACTGTTCCTACCCACACGATGATTGGGTTTTGCTGTTACCCCTTGCGGAGTATGCGTACAACACCTCGACATCAGAATCCACCAGGTTGTCACCATTTGAGATCAACTATTGGTTTAACCCCAGGACAAACTGGTTGGGTATCATGTCTTATAACCAAGGAATACACCCTAGTAGTCAGCTCTTGGTTAAGGAATGGGAAGGAACCTGGGCAGAGATTCGGGAAACGATCCAAGGGGCACAGGCAAGGCATTGGAAATGGCATGACCAGAAAAGGTTGCCATCGCCGGACTATGTTACGCAGGATGATGTGGTTACTGGGTGGGCAAAGAAAGCGGACCGTGTGATGTTGAACTGAAAAAATATCCGCACGAACCATCCAATAGAGAAGCTAGACCACGGGATATTTGGGCCTTTCGTGGTCAAACGTCGCCTGGGTAACCGGGCCTACGAACTCCAACTGCCCCCTAGCTGGAGCATCCACCCGGTTTTCAATGTCACATTGCTCGAACCCTATCATGAGGATCCAGAAGGAGGTAGGATCAAGGAAGTCTCTACCCCGTAAGTTGTGGACAACGAGCCCAGTTATGTTATTGCAGCTGTTGTGGACAGTCGATGGTACGCGGGAGGGAAGGTGAAGTTTCTGTCGCGCTTCATCCAGTACTTGGTTTCATGGGAAGGCTACAGGGCTGAGGAAAATTCATGGGAGCCCTATGAGATGCTAGAAGGGACAGGCCTACAGGCCATTCTGGATTTCCACCAAAGATAGCCGTCCAGGCCCAGGGACCATAGGGTCTTGGGGGAATCGAGTCGTGGAAATAAGAAACGACGCTGACGGTCTCGGATAGACCGTAGAGAAGAGGGGAGTGATGTAACGACCCCGCATACATGGGCTATGGCAGACGGCACCTATACCCATACAGGTAGCCAGGAGGCAAACTGGTAGGAACCGGCAGGCAAGTTAGTACTTGACCTATGGAGACCCGATGGCCCGGGCTCCGAGAAGGAACAGAATTGGCTGGTCAGGTACTTAGGTACCTAGATACACCCGGGAGCGGTGTCAGAGTACTTAGGGATCTCTGAAGGGGCAGTTACTCAGCTAGGTAGGGTCACTGGAGAGAGGTCAGAAGTGTCTATCTCCGGCAACGGAATAGACAGCGTAACAGGGAAAGGTTATCTTGTCCAGCGTACAGCTTACCCTACCCTCAGGATCAGGTTACCCTGCCATAGGGGCTTGGGTTACCCTGCCCAAGGGCCTGAGTTACCCTACCTTTCAGTACGAAGTCCCATGGTGAGTTTGGAAAAAATGACCGCAATGTTGGTCACGCGAAGCCATGCATGATACTGGAATCGGGGGTTCTAGAGAATGGTATTGGGCGAGCTATGTATCTTCGAGGAAGCTGTAAATTGGAGACATTATTCCTATCATACCCCTCCGGCCTCGCCTTGAGACCCGGAGGTCAGGGGCAAACGGTTGGGTAGTCGTGTGCGGTCTGGCAAAGAGGAAACTTTGGACACATGTTTGCAATACCGTATACGTCGCTGCCGTCCGGTCGACCGTAAACTGTTCGTACGATATTCAAGGGGACATAGGATGGAAGGTGGAGTACCTCCTCCAAGTAGTTCGGAGTAAAATGGACCAAAAACCGATGAAGTTAATGGGGGTTAACCGTGGGGGTCCCGTAGCTAGTCCTGGGTGGTGCCGGGAGGACTGGGAGAGTTTTACACCCCCCATGCCCGAAAGCATCCCCAATACCATAGCCTCTGAAAGGGAAGTGCAGAGACACTAAAAGCATGATTGCTACCACAGGTAAGGTGTATCCCAGGGCATCGTCATGGGTAGCGCCCTTGGATCACTCGCGGACCACCGTATCCAGCAGAAGACACTGGAAGCCCAAGACTCGTAAATAGTAGATAGAGAAACCACTTCCGGTAGCTTCTGTAGTCAAGTAGAAATCTATGCATATGGGAAGGGTGTCATAGATAGTCAAGTTCATACGCCGTCTTGACTGTTAGCCACTGGCAAGACGCCGATGTACAAAGGTTTTCACTCTAGCGGGCAAAATAGAAATGGACCGCAGAAACGATAACCGCATAAGGTGAACGCCGACTAGAGTGTGTCGACACATGCAGGCCCGAAGGGTGTGCCAGGAGATGTGTCGGACCACCCTTAGTGGAGAAGGGTGTGCTCGCATCGTTGGAGTAAAATGATGGCGGAGTTTCTGGCATAAGATAAAACTACCTAAACATCTATAAGAGAACTCTGCTACTCCACCAATCAATCCTCTCAAGACCTTAATTGAGTGAAGCATCAGGCTTAACGATATTAAGTTTCACCGTTTACTTTACTCTTACATCTGTGTGAACTTTTAGCGATAAGTTTGAAGTTGTTCGCTTCGCTCGCAACCTCGGAATCCATCTTCCCAGGGGTGCCCCCCTTACCTTGTGTTGCAATGCGATGGGAAACAAGTGCGATACCCTGTCCCCTTTTGCTGTAGGAAGTATACCACTACCAAATGCAACTATGACATCGATGGCAGAGAACTCATAGTAGTAGTTCCCACTTTTGAGTAGTACAGATCTTATCTCACTGGCCAAAAGGGCCAGCTCCTTAGTGACCATTTCAACTTCTAACACTTCACAACCAAATGTGCCTTGAACTGTACACCAGCTAAGTAGTCTGAGTTGCTTGTCCAATTTCCGCATGATATCAAGTACCAGCGAGGAAACTTCAATGGAAAAGTGGATACTTTGACAAGGATCTAAGAACTGATAGAGGAACAAGAGTAGCAAAGAAAATATCAGACACAAATGGTTTTGGAGGCCTATAATATGGGTTTGTTGATGAACATCACCCTCCCAAATAGAGCATCTCTCAGGGAAGATCATTGGTAAGAGGCATATGATGCTGACCCAATACCAAAGCATACCCTATGGGCTTTAGACCAGGTAGACCACTCCTATCCTATCGCTCTAGTGCAGTGCTGGAGTCATGGCAGCCGGCGGCCATTCTGAGACCCCCGATACGTCCTTCCCTATGAGGTGCTATGGTTGCAACAGATCCAAGAAGCACACAACCGTCCTGCTGCAGGATACTCCAGAAGGGCCATGGGCCCCAGGTAGTATCCTAAAGATTCCACTGGCTGGGCATTTCTCAGGATATTGGCTGCTTTATGAAGAGATGCCACATGTGCTAATGTAGCTATACCTCACGTCTGGCCTCTTTTGGTATACTACACCCCATCCCCATAGCTAACAAACCCAAGAAACATGTGTCTATAGGCTTCGTCATTGGTTACCTTTAAGTCAAGACCATGACACCATGTTGGTTATGGTTGATCGACAAACCAAAATCTCACACTTGAACCCTTGCCATAGCACTTGTGATGTCGCAACATTGGCACAATTGTACCTCTATTATGAATAGAAACAGGATAATTTCCCAACCAATATTACTTGGGACCGAAGTATCCAGTTTAGCTCTGAAGTTTGGAAGACAGTGTATAATCGCCCACAGATATTGTAGAAGCTTTCGGCTGCATTCCAACTGCAAACCAATGGGAAGACTAAAAGATAGGAGACTATCATAGAACAGTACCTGCGGGCCTACATCTATTACCAGCCGCATGACTGGTTACTATGGATACCCATGGCTGTATTCGCCACCAACAACCACAACTCAGATTCTACTCCCCTCTCTTCCTTCCTCGCTAACCATGGTTCCAACCCCTATATGGACTTTGCGGACACTGCTATGGGGCTGTCAGAGGAACCCGAGGCCAGAAGGTTCTTACGACATATAAGAGACATCCATGTCTATCTCGGTTCTGAGATTGCTTATGGCTAGGACTTCCGAGAGGAGGATGCCAATTGAGGACACCTGCCAGCTCCTCAATTCCAGTTTGGTGACCTAGTTTAGCTAAATGCTAAGAATATCAGCACCAGTCGATCCTGTCAGCAACTAGACAACATGGGTTTCAGCCCTCATCCAGTGACCACTCACCTATCTATAGATTCCTAGTTCCACAGCCTCTCAGCCACAATGGTGATAAACAATATGTCTAATGTTTCTCTCCCAGATCTTGCCCACTGCGATCCCGTACCAGGACAAATAGTATTCCTCCCGGTACCCAAGGAAGTTGATGGTGAGGAAGAATAGTAGGTGGAATGGATACAGAATGCAGCAATGGTTTGAGGCCGCCTGTGGTGTCCGGTCCGATAGGTGTGATATGAGGAAGCTGGCTGGGAACTAGCAGAAACTATGAACTGACTACAAGGTATAGATAGGTTCCATCGCCACCACTCAAATAAACCAGGCTCAGTACTCAAACTGTGGCAACACACCTCCGGGGACTTCGGCACAAGAGTACAGAGCTAGTGTGATACCCAGCTGATAGGAGTACAATAGCATCGAGCTTTTGGTTCCAAATATGCAACCCAGGGTTATACAGTTATCTAGTGATAGACAGGGTGGATTAGCTGAGGATCTGCAGAATAGACCCTGATAGAAACTAAGGAAACCGTGGGGCCTCCATGTAAGGAAGGGGTTAGAGGTATTGGGGTTTGTTAGCAGACGGTTTTTCTTAGTTACATAAAGGGATGTACCACTATATGAATTTCTTTCCTTATGCAACCTGGTAATTTCCTGTCTACACCTGTTCTTAGGAATTACAACTTAATCTCTTCTTTGCATTACTGGAACCAGTGATTCCTGAACCTGATCCCTGAGACCCCATCCTTGAACCCTTGAGACTTGGTATAATTTAAACACTTCTTGTTTCTACACCTGGCCCTCTCTCTTATCTTGCCTACTGTGGTGTCCCTTGGACTAGCTGCCCTTGACAATGCACAGACTCTGCCCATTAGAGTTGCATCATGCAGGACCTTGGATAAACAACCCTTCCCATCCTGATACTACTGTCCCACTCTGGATACCCATATATGCAACCAAAATCCCAATAGCATTGTACTCCTATCAGGGGACTGTGACACTAGTACTATTAGTTTGAACAGAATAAATCCGCGAAAAGCTATGTATGTCCTGTACTGATTCTATCTAAGGGTAAAGCTTTGGATGCAATACTCATTTCCATTAGGACAGCCAATTTATTCTACCTTGCCTTGTAAATCGTAATTCTTCCTCCCAGCACTACTGTTCTGGATTTTAACCTTTGCTGTAACATGTTCACCCCTAGAGTGCTAATCACACTTTGAGTATGATAGTAACAGGTGGCCTGCTTGCTGAGCAAGAAGCGAGAGCTGTGTAGACTAAAGGAGGCTTCGAAAGGGCGTGACAGAAGATTAAGAAGTAACTGTTCAACCAAGTATATTAAAGATACTGTCAGTCGAAGTCTGCTGTTTCCATTGTAGAACCAGTAGTGATTAAATACAAGTTCTCACTCATCTCCAGTATGAGCAATAACATAAACCCTTCAAAGTATCAAGCGATACCTACGAAACATAACAAGTATCAAACAATACTATCAAATCGAACATAAAACAATCAAAGTATCAAGCAATACCTTTGAAACCTAACAAGTATCGAACAATACTGTAAAATAAAACATAAAACATAACCCAGTACCTGTACTGGTTACATTTGCACTTTTTTTTGTCCTGTTCGACTCTCTCTCTTGTTAATCCATTGAAGTGGTTGTTGAAATATCTAAGTTTTTGATGCTGCCAGATTCCTAGAAGATAACCATATTGGTGGTTAAACTGTTGTTGTTGTTGTCTTTTTGGTTGTTTTACTTATTTACAATCTTCTGAAAATACTCGTTCTTTTCAATAGAATGTTGTTGACAAATATAAAACAGGTCTCGTGAGTCCAGAATTATCACTCCCCAAAACATTATTCAGATGGATACCGCCCTTCTTGTCACTGGCATCTTGAAGCAGGTACTCATGAGTATTAGAACTGCAGTATTGTGAAACATTTCATTTAATACAAGGTTTGTTAAATTCTACCTATATTTTATCTGTAAATATGATGGTATTAAGTGCAAGCTGTAGTGTCATATGAGCCATAGCAAGTCGGGCTTCAATAATCTCTCGTGAGAGTGTATGTTTATGCGCTGGCTTTCATCAAAAGATGTTGTCGGACCTATGGAATATTGGCTCTAATGAAGAGCAAGCGGCAAAGATATCCCGTTCGTGAAAGATCTTAAGAAAAGTAATATGCCAATGCTCTGAATCTCGTTGACTCAAGTCTTATAGCGCTTCTGATTCCTCACACCCTTCTCAGAACCTCATTGGTCTTCCACTTTTATAATCACTCTCCAAACATCTGAGTATATTATCAAAATCGTCTGAATCTGCAGCTCGATCCTTATCAGTCACTTCGCAGATTTCTTTTTCTTCTCAATTATTCTGCTTACCTTACACTACTTTTGTCTTAATAATAACTTTCTGCACAGTGGACTTCCAATCTCCTAATTTATTGGGTATCATTCTATGTAACTTATTCCCATGCCAATTGAGGGCAGGAAGAGCAGTAAACGTTAAAAGAGGAACTCTAGAGGCTCTACCAGGTCCTCCGCGATGGGTTGCTGGCATTGTAAAAAGAATAGTCAGCTTGATAAAGGCTGAATCATGATGAATGAAGAGTTGTGGTATACAAGGAAGTGCTTGTAGACAATGTTCAAGATATGAGATCACACAAGCTGTTCGTTTCTATGGTTTACCAAGTTACCGCACCCATCTTGGCGAGCCTGTTCTGTGTTGTTATTGGTTGGCTGATCACTACCATAAGAAGCAGTGTCCGGCTTCAATTCGGCCACGCGAGTACTTCTTGCCTGGGACAAGTACTACAGTTTTTCCGTACGGCGGAATCCACTCTTTCCTACTCGTACTGCACTCCTACTCCTATGATAGCTCAACCGGCATCGAGGACCAAAGCTTGGCCCTTAAGCCTGGCACGAACACTAGCCAGTGACGCATTTCATTTCTCAACGAGAGTTTTGGCAAGCAAATTAAAGCCACTGCACAGCACTCATACTGTACTCGCTTCGAAATACAACAAGGGAAAGAAACCTGATTGTCACTAACAACATGAGAGTATGGAGGCTAGTCTTCCGGAGCAATGGTTGGCTTACAGTTGTGCCGATTACGGCTAAGCTCGCGGTTGCTTCAGTTATGTGTAACCACAGGCATTTTGCAAACCTGCTTATCGAGTACGGAGGTACAACCCGTAAGTTTTGTATGTTCTACAGGGGCCAAGAGCAGCAAGCCTCGCTTGTGGAACCTACAAAACTTAGGTGCTCTACCTTCGTATAGTACAATACTTTTCAAACAGTGCTCTTAAGGAATACCCTCTAAGTTAGTTGCTGTATTCCACCCCATCTGTTACTCCACGGTTGAAAAGCATAAGTCAAAAGTGTCCGAAGTCTCAAGGCCCACCCATCCCAAAACCAAGCGAGCACCGGTTTCGTTTTATTTACCTCCAATAAATAGAGAGCTATAATAGCCACACTTTTGGCCTTCCCTTTTTGAGCCCACGGGATTTATGGGAAAAGAAATCGTCGAGCCCACCCCCGTGACTACCAGCCCCTTGCCTCTCATTCACCTTAGGATGAAGGTTTGCAAACTTTGCTATGAGTAATACAGCACAGTCAAGAAGTGCCAACAAGATTTCAAGAAACTGGGGGATAAGATCCAGGATATATGGAAACAACTGGAGAAAGTGCAAAGCCTTGCTGCACAAGGTGATGAGAACAATCTGCAATACCCTAGGCTCCTGCAATCGACAAGAAATGAAAGTTTGAAAGATTATACCACTACCCTAGAAGAGCTGAAGGACAGGCTGAACATCCCGGGATGGAGGAAAGCCTGCAAGAAGTTGTTTAGGCCTTTGCGTAAACCCAAAATGGAGTATTACCTAGATTTGGTTGCAGAGCAGAAAGCGAAAATTCAACTACTGTTGAATGTTGCCACAACATAGGTTATCCGTTTTGAGATACCCTAATGATTCAACTTCTCTACTTCCCTTTTGTGTCAACCACAAGGATAACTTGTGGTGTAGAAAGATGGTAACAAATAAGTCTCAGAAACAAGATAGTACAATACGTGGTTATATTATCCCTAACCCTACAGGTTATTTCCTTTCGTAATATTAGGTATTTCAAAAACCCTAGAGAAGGGGTTCCAGGAAGTACGGAGGTGGCTTAGCGTTGTTGGTCCTGTTGGAAATCGCGAGGTGCTGCTCAGCATACTCTCACGATAGTCCTTGGGGACGCGTTTTGGCTTCGCCCGTGTTTTGCCATTGGGCGTATTCTAGCCTTTTGGGAAAGCATTTTGGCTGCAGGAATGCACGGGAGTTTTGGATCAATGCATCGGCTGGCAAGAAGGCGCAAAGGCTGTAGGGGAAACCGGAAAGAATACATGGAAAGCCGGAAAGTTGGATGCCCAGAGACTATGGGTAGTGGGAGTTTACCTCTGCTTCCATTTGCTCTGGAGTTTCCAAGTCAGTGGGAGACATAGCTGGAAAGGATAGGAGGACCTGATTGTTGTTCTTATATCTATACCTGTCTTTACGGTTAGTTGATGTTGTAGTAGCTGAAAGGAAAAGGTTTTCCCGCTCCCGAGTTGTGCGATCGTTTTCATATGTGAACCCTTGGCGTTTCCATTTGTTTCGCTGTTTCACCGTTTCGCTATCGCTATGGTCGTCGCCGTAGATCTATAAGGTCCTATTTGGCGGGAACGGTAGGCGGGTCGACCGTTCCGTTCACGGATGATTTTGGCTGGAGAAAGGGTTGTCTTGGCACCTTCAGAACGGAAGGAAACGGTCGTTTGTATGGGGAAACGGAACGGAACGGTCGTATCCAAACAGGATCTAATAGGTTTACACAGCGCACAATATCATATGCCGCTGCACACTGCCTTGCCCGTAACCCCACTACACACCGTTAGCCACGCCGTCTCAAAAGCCCTAGATTCAGATCTTGATGGGGATACGGGAGGAGATTCAAGCAGGTGGCGGACACACGAGGAAGGAAGTCCGGTTTTATGTTGCTCAAACACACAACCGAAAGGATTGTACAGACGAGAATATCGTGGAATCAGCTTTGCTTCACCTCAATAGTGCCCTCCTGCACATAACCCTCCTCCTATGCTACCAGAGGTTCACCAAACATTTTTGAAGTCTTTTGTCTAACCATTCTCCGATCTCTAAAGGTTAACCACCTGAAACCCACTCGCCATAAGGAATCCCAATTGGCCAGCAGTCCCACAACAAGGATTCTTATAGAAGAACACAACACTAGTAAAAGCTGGTCTCCACAATACGAGGTATCAAACTGCATTCCTGTCCAGTGCCTTACAACGATGATAGTTTATAATATAGTGTCAGTTTATGATACAGCAAAGAATTGTGTTATTCAAACAATAATTCCCCAGGATACTACAACACCGACGCTACTCTACTGTGGTGATTATATGAGTTCATAATGCCTGATATCTCTACTAGACAGTGTCCCAAGAAGGAAGGCAATTGTGTCTGGTAAGACGAGGTTAGGGGAGGATGGGAGACCACTCGCAATTCGGTCGTGAGAACGATATATCCCAGCCCTATGAGCCATTAGATCACGCTCACAAGCTGGGGCAGGGTCCCACAGAAACTGGAAAAACTCACTGTGTAGACCGGAATGCAGGTAGGGATATCGAATATTTGGGCCATATACTAGAAGCCAAAGAAATGAGGATTATAATAGTGGTTCTTGATTCCCGTTTGGTGCAGTAACTCAGACAGTGTATTTGAAAGATCAGTCTCTGTGTGCAGGCGGACTAGAGCCATTATATACCAGTGGGTTTGAGTCACTATTGTCCTGGATCATTCCCCATATAGATGATCTGCCTCTAGGACAATAGATGAACAGTTGGGTAGGTTTTTCCAGTTCATTTAACACCAGTTGAGAACCAGCTAATTTTACAGTTACAAGACCCTTGACTGTGTCCATTCTCCTTTGTGAGCAGGACCAAGAGGTGTGGACAGCCTCCTGACCTCACCTTCAGACTCACTGCTGGAGGCGAGTGGTAGATTGGTATGATCTCCATTAGAACCAGGTCTAGAATGGGAAACAATCCAAAAGTGCCTAAGGCAACGGCTAACTTTTTCGGTGCTTTCCACAGTTGCCAGCACTATTTGAACTCTGTACTAGTTGCTCAAACTATCCAGTACTCCCCACAATACTCCAGGGGAGGAAAAAGGGAGGAGGAATACTGGTAGCGGAGAAAAACAAAGAAGCAACAAATGTCCTAAGGGTTTTACAACAAACAAACAAAAGAAAGTGTTGAAATTCCAAACAGAGGGATATATCTCTGCAAACAGAGATAGTTCCTCACCAATACAAAATTCCAGACAGTAAACCAGAACTGGCAAACCCCGATCCAACTGTACAAGGAAGTCCCCTCCAGAGGTTTGGCCCACATATGGTAGATTTGTCGATTCCAATCGCATCGGATTTGATCCAGGCAAAAGAAGATATCCGAATTGAGTTTATATTGCAGGACCAGTCTAGAATGAAAGAAAGGTAGCAATTACCTAAAGATAGGGTTACGAGTCGGAGAGGGTAGCGACGGGCCACAAGAGATGCGATGTAATTATAGTACTAGCTCTATTTCTGGAGTTGCTGAGGCCCTTGCTGAAATATTGGATAGGTGATCTGTATTTGAAAGTGGTAGGTGCTGCAGTGGTTCTATGGCCCTAGGCTGTAGTATAGATTAAGAACCTCAGAAGCCATAACAGAGCCACCGCTCCTCCGTGTCCACCCTCAGGGCTAGCCTATCTAAGTAGTGTTTGGACTAATTGTCCAGTTCGTCCAGATTGATATTGCCCAGCTCGTGGGGAATGTTCACTACTCTGACTTTTCGATCCTCAGCAGCACCAAAGGGGGCTGTTTGGTAGCTACTAGCCAGTCCGCCGGGTTTGAACTTATGGCGTCTTGGTAGTGCTGTACTTTTACTACCCACTCGTGATCCTCCCAAGAGGCACAGCAGATCTGTGTGTGACAGTGCCCAATCGGTTTACCCTGGCCAATACCACCCCTTCCGAGACTTATTTGCACTATTCATCACCACTACTGCATGCAGCACAGCCAGGTGCCATTTCGCTGTCTCTATGATTGATGCTTTATCGGAGTTTATTTTGCTCTGTCTGTGAACAACCAAAATCACTCCCTCGCTCCCTTTGCATAATACAAAAGAGTCTGGCATGACTGTACTTACCCAGTTTCTCTGTGTTCATATCATCCACTCAAGTGGTAGTTCCACCAGTCCCTTGTGGCAATTCCCGGCAGCCCACACACAAGATGTAGTCTGATGCAGTTCTCTGGGTTGGTTCCACAACCCCCCGTCCCTCACAATGCAAGCTAGAATCTCAATAATTGCAAAATTGATACCAGCACAGGGACCCAACCGTAGAAAATCTGTCAATAGCACATGTGCAGGGGTTTCTATCCTTCCAAGAGGTGTTTGGTGGACGTGAGAGGAAATCAGTCACCAATTGTTATTGCCACAGCAGAAGTGATTTGCAGTAATGGGAAAGCTGGCCTTTCTGTGTGAATTCGGTAATGCAGAGAAGCATATTCAAGGAGTATATCCAGAAGATGGAGAGAGGGGCTTCTCAATAGACATTGAGGGAATTGATAGCTTCTGTGGCAATAATTCCTCCTAGTCACTGACCATCCCTTGTCCCAGCTACGGCCCACAGGGTATGCTAACCTACTGATAGACTGGTAGAAAAAAAGCCCTTTAGATTCCAATGGAGAAGGAAAGTGTAGACACACATTGGCATGGGCAAGGCAAAAAAAAACCCCTTGGCATTGAGGAGAAGAACACAGCGGATCAAAATCTTCTTCTGATCAGTAATGCCCTCCCATATAGAATCCTCTCTGTATGGTACCAAATGTTTATCCCTAGTCTTTCATCCAACAATTGGGTAAAAGTTCTCAGGTTGCGGATATAACATCTGTTGCTTACAAGGAACTCAAATTGTTGGAACTCTCTGCAATGCAAACTCCTATAGCGAAAAACGCCATTAGCTGCTGTGAAATGCTCTAGTGCAAGACACCGTCTTCCAGTACGGTACTCCATAGCTCTAATTTATGGTACACAGTTTATTGTTCGTGGTAGAATAAGAGACAGTATAGCTCGTGCACTGTGCACTACTGTGCTCTCAAGCAAATTAGGAACAATGCTTACATGGAAAATATTATAGTGGAAGTGGAGCACACCTAGCAGACCAGTTTATATAATCACTGTCAGCAAAAGGTTTATTTAACATATTGCACTAGTTTGCTCCCAGTACTATAGTACTCCTACATAACTTTCAAAAACTCTCATATTGCATAGCGGCAGTACAAGTTCCCCACACTCACTCTTTGAAAACCAGTTTGCAAAAGAAGTAAGCAGAGACTCGGAAATTGTGGTAGTACACATTTGACCTCCATACATTCCAAACTCTGTTGGTACAGTCTTGTATGCATAGGGTACCAGTAAAGCCAATTGAATGATGGACTATGGAGAGAATGTGGGAGCTCTGTATGCTCCTTCACTCTATAATTCACAAAATGTGCCTGGCCACCCCCCCTCAGGCTAGTCTGGATGAACCTCATCGTAGAAAAGCATACATCCACACATCTGACTGCATTTCTACAACTCTCCAGCATCTCTGTTATCCATGCTCTCTGGACTGCAGCTTTTGTTCCATGGTTTAATTTTAGTTCTAGGTAGTCCCAAAGTGATAGGTGAAAGTGTGGATGACAGTAACCAAGGCAAATATGAGCAATTAAGATTCAACACCATACCCGGTATTTCCAGTCTAAGAATGGTACTGGATATTCAATAGCAAAAGGTTATTATAGCTTACAAGCTTGTTAAGATGTGAATTAGGCAATAGGAGAAGAGTTACAGACTAGAGGAAATAATGAAACCAACTGAAAATCTAGGTCTACCATGAAACAGGAAATCCCAACTGTACTTGATGAATAAGATACAGACTATGGAGACTAGAAAGAATGCTATATCAGGACATGGTCAAGCTGATAGGGGAAGAATTGATTGAATAAGCACCTTGTCCTTTGGCTTTCTGGTTGCCAGAAGCCAAAATATTATCCTTCCAAGTTGCTTTACTTATTGCTCATGATAATATCACTATCCATATTCTGATTATTATTTTCATCTTCACCATCCTCCTTATAGCAATTACTATGTGTATTTTCATTTTCAGCACCTATATTACTATGCTTACCTATGTTACTATTGCTATCTGTCTTCTCAGCCTTACTATTCGCTTTATCCTCGGAATACTCACCCTTGTTGTAATAGGTACACCCTATCAAGATTGTCTTCCAGTGAGAGGGCCAGGGCAATAGACAACTTTGCTGAATTCAGGATCCCTATAACAAGCTTTCCTAGCCCTGATTTCATTTTGTGGATCATCATTGGTAGTAGGATCATAATAGTAGTTGCTTTTTCAGAACTCAATTATTAGAAAATGTTTAGGAGAAAGAAAAAAAAAGAGAAAGGGAAAATACATAGCATCCTTCTGCTTTTCATTTATATGAATTGGATGATTCCACCAGTCCTCCTAGAGCTGTCCAGTCCTATAAAGGTCCAAGATATCAAAAGACTGATGCATTCTCCAGGTCTTTATAGAGACATGGAGTATTCTGAATCTGTAACTCCCATGTTCTGGAAAACCATATACCAGATTAGTTATTGCATGTTTAAGTAGATTAGAATATATAGAACTTACCAACAGGTTGAGCAGACTTTCTACAACATGTTATTCTCTGCAAATCACTATTCTTCCAGATCTCTACCTTCCATGCAATACCCACCTCACCACATTTGATTGTCATATTATATCCAGTAAATTTGTTCTCCAGATCAGGATCTAAAGGATAGATTTCATGCTCATGGTTCTTACACAAAAGATTGGCAAGCTCTTGACAAATCTTACCAACCTCTACTGCTTGATCCAGAAGCTTTTGATACATATAAGCTTTCACTTCCTCAGACATCCTGTATGATAAAAAGTAATATTATCTTGAGAGCTGAGAGGGGATTGTTGTTTAGTTGCAGATGAGGATAGATAAGAGGTTGATTGAGTTGAAGAGAAGAAGGTAAGAGAGTCTGGTTTATATAGACGTGATGGTGGTGCAAAATACTACAAACAATTCACAAACCTAGGAGGAATTAAGGCCTGAGAAACAGTAACAAACAAATGTACCCTACATACTATTTATTTGGAACAACATCGATATCCATAGAAAACTAGAAAGCTCTCATGGAAGGGAAGCAAACAAAGCTAACATTCAGAGCAAACAAAATCCCCCTAGTTCTATTTGGCAAAACGTCTTGGAATTCCTATCAATAGCAGTGTTCTCAACTTTCTAGTCTGTCTGCCTGTGGGGTGGGACGGGACGGACTATTCCTGGTAGTCCATCTTTTTATCGATGTTTGGACGGACTGCAGCCAGGGGTGATGGGACCGGATGGATTGCAGGGGACTACCGTCTTCTACAAGCAGCCGTCCCCCACGGTCCACGGCCGTCCCCCATAGTTCGCAGACATTACCCACCGTGCCCGGCCATCACCCGCCGTCCAGGGCGTGCCCCCGCCGTCTATAGTATCATAGCCCCCGGCAGTCCCCAACCAACCCGAACGGACTGCGAAAATATTATAGTGGAAGTGGAGCACACCTAGCAGACCAGTTTATATAATCACTGTCAGCAAAAGGTTTATTTAACATATTGCACTAGTTTGCTNGGTGGTTTTTTCACTATCCTCTTTTTAAGAATTTAATTTTTTTTGCAAGAGCCGGATATCATTTCATGATGGGATATACATAATTAGAAACGTTATGTTAGAAATAGGCGGAGCGTAAAAACACAACGCGTGATGGAGGGCTGTCCCTTTGTAGAGATGTTTTTCCCCTCTTTCCTGCCCGGTGTAAGTGAGACAGAAATTACATAGGGAGGCGACCTTTCCCCGAAACTTTCCCAGGATAAGTGTGATTTACTCAGAGCGGCCGTCCCCCCTGAAGTTCTTTATTGGGTGTCTTTGAGGGTTGCCGGAGGCTTCAGCCATTGGTTCACGGTGGGTTGAGCTTGATACGGTTTGTGATTTAGGGATCGGAGCTGAAGGATTTGACTCTTCACCTGCATAGTTCCACTATCATACTCCCAGGGTCTATACCATAAGAACTCAAATAATCAGACCATGTGCTATGCAGTCCGAAATTTACTCATCTGCTAGAAGGGCCAAATACAGACCAAAAAACACGGCCTCCGAGACAGAAAAGAAAACACCAGACCTTAGCGAGAGAGGCAAATCCAACGTCCTAGAACACCGCCGGATCATTCGAGTTCTTATGGTAGTACAAAGATACCACCCCACAATGGTTTGTCTGTACTTACAGCAAGTCTTGGAGCTCCAAAATCCATTTCAACGATCATATCACAGCACATGCTAACACTTCCCCACAGATTTCCTTCAACACCCGATCGTGACACCCAAGAATGGCCGAATTCAATCTTGGTTTCAGATTTCCACAATAAAGCAATAGCGGAGCTTAGCATCCAGAGCTCCATTATCCAGTCTCCTGTACAACCTAGTGCAGTCAGTATTGGTTTAGCAAAACGTGGAGCCAACAATCCTATGTCTACTCTTACCCTTTCTCAGCAGGCTACTGTTGATGGGGAAATTGCTATAAAACGGTGCAGCGGCCAAAATAGCAAGTAGGATTGGGTTTAGCTGTGGTGGGATAAGGAAAACATAGGAAAGGTATAGACTTCATTCTTCGCCCGTACTCCTAGTCTAACTAATCGGTAACGACAGGTGTATAGACGAAACGTCACCAAAGCAACCTGATACCTCCACCGATGGCCACACCTACCTCTGTGATTTCGCACATGTCCAAGCCCCTCCGCATGCTCCCCTGATAACAAAGGGAAGAGATATCTCTAGAATCCTTCTCATGACATCCGGAAACAACACCGACATTCAGCCATCCTTCCCATATCTTCCATGATCAATGGCAACTCAATCTCTCTCTACCGATTCCAGCAGCTACTAGGCTTTACCTTCAAGTAAGGGAATGGAATTGTGTCCAAGTTCTTGCCTAGCTCGACCAAACCGGCTTTTTCACTCAATTTCACAGAAGCGAATCCAGCATCGGCGATACGTTCGTTTCTCAACGGACACTGGGCTCTGTCTTGCTTAGCGATAGGCGTACAGAATCTTGGTTACGCAGGCTTTTGCCTCCTAGCCCAGCGTCGAGACTGGTAGCGATGCGATCTGGTGGCGGAAGTGGAAAATCTTACACTGCTGTGGACGGGAAGTGTGGACTCAATCAAGGAATACGGACCGGAGAAGGATGTGAGCGTGTTCGTTCATGGGAGGAGAGATCCTCAACTATGTACCGAATGAATACATGTCAGACCTCATCTTCCAGACATACCCGCACTCTCTCAACATAATCCTCAACCTCTATACATGTCTCTGCACATACCCGCGATTACTCTATCAAAATTTACCAAGATGCCGGTATATTCACATTTAGACTCCTTGAAAACGGTTGACTACCAGGAATTCAGATATCCATCCACCGCAAGAGCCGGAGCATACGATATCGCTTCTAGGACCCAACCGTGGTAGTGGCGGCCATGAAAGTGTATGTCTAAGTTGTTCCATATATTATTCCATAATAATTACGCATGTTTACCAGCTTTGCTCAGACCACAGGTTGGACCATTGTCAAACTCCCACCCTAGTTAGAGGTGGTGATTCAATAGCAGTACGGGTAATCCGGGAACAGCCTGCTGCTAGTTCTCGGCTATTTGAGTAAGAACCCCAGCAACTCCATAAACACATCTGTCACCACCTTTGCCTCTCACCCCGATCAATCTCCTCTCGTGTCGAAAACATTGCCCTATGGTGATCGCTGGTTTTCTTTCCTTCTAGACTAACCCTGCTAGGTAAACTCAACTTAGGTTTCTTCTTTTGGTTGGACGAGATCCGATACGATGGGGATCCACATATCTGTCACATACCGGCCCAAAGTTCGGGATGGATTCCCCCGTATAGTTGAGTCGGGATTTGTCAGTTTTAGTTTGCAGTCTGGAATTTGGTGTTGGTGGGAAACTGTTTCTATTATGCTGAGATGTATCTGCTTTTCTTAAAACCATTATATCTCTGTTGAAAGTTACCAGCACTCACGCAGTCCTGTGTTGATACCTCTCTGTGATCAGTATGGGAGTTTCACACTGGCAGACATCTTCCCTGTTGGCAGTTCTAGTTTTTATATATATTCGGTTTCAGAATTGCGATGGACGGGAGGCACAGGACAGTATGATACCGGTCGGCAGTGTTCGTGAGTCTTTGGTCATACTTGGTAAATCGGCAGGACCCCGGGGAAGCAGAGACCAGAATCGGCGTGAACACTGGAGGGAGGATAGCACGGGCTTCTGAAGTTTTGTGTACGAACCGATAAATCTCTCGGGTCATGGTCAGAAAACCGCTTGCTCTATATAAACACTCTCTTGTCCCAAAGATAGAGAGAAGGAAGTAAGCGAGCGACAAGAAACTATCTAGACATATAATTCCTCTCTTCAAATTTATTCCCTCCTCACCCTTCTGTCCTCTTCACCCAAACCAAGTGCACCATAACAAACATTTTTCAGTTCGTTGGCTGCAAATCCCCTCGCACGCTTGTTGTTTGCATTTTCCCTCCTACCGGCATTCCCCCCGCTCCCCTTTCCTCGCCTACTTAATTAGGGTCAAAGAGCGAATGGCTGTTCTCCGATTTTGCACCATGAAGTGAGATTGCAATTATATGCACGCAGAGTGCACTACTAAGTGCAGTTTATTATTACCTGCTGGTCAATTATGATACCGTATTATACAAATTGTAAGTTTTAAAAACTTTCCGAATGACCTGTGCATCATCACTAGTGGGTCTATTGGCATGCTATGCCATAGGGAATGCTACAACACTCTCTCTTGCCTATGAGATATCCATCGATAATCCCGTTCGCACCCCGCGTATAGCATTGGAAGGTAACTTACTCCCTTTTTGTGACCTCGAATATCGCATTCATACTACATTAGAGCTACCACTTCTGCATGGCCGCCCTCGCAGCAGCCCCTCAGAACAGCCAGTCACAGTGGTTTTCGGACTAATCTGTCCCCCCAGCCGGGATTTACATTGCCCCATCCGTACTATACTTTCACTACTCTCCCACCTTTCTATCTTCAGCAGCACTAAGAGGGATTGTTTGGCAGTCACTATCAAGGCCGCCGAGTTTGAAGGCATTCCGTCCGTGTAGTACCGTGCCTTCACACTCCTTCGTGACCCTCCCAAGTAGTACATCAGAGCGGTGTTTGACCGTACCTATTTAGATTCTCCGGGTCATTGTCACCTGGCCCAAGTAGTATGTCCCTTACTCCTCGTGCCCACTCCAAGTAGCACAACATAGTGTCAGTCGGCCGCACTTCCCTAGCTTGTCATTATTGATGTCGTCCGCCCGAGCGGTAATTCCACCACTCCCTCGCGCCGGCTTAGGACAGGTGATGAAGACCAGATTACTGGTAGTTATAAGAGTGAGGTAGACAATGAAGATGAAAAGGATAATCAGTATACTAATACTGATATCATCATAGATAAGATGTAAAGCAACTCTAAAAAATGAGATTCTGGCTTTTAGACATGGAAAAGCTAAAGGATCTGGCAGGTATCTATCAACCAATACTTCTAGTAGTAACTTGACTATGTACTGACATAGAATTCTTTCCAGTCTGCACCATCGGCTACTTATTTATCATCTACTCATGGTGGAGACTTTTCTCCTTTGTGATAGAACTTTGTTTTTGGTTGACTTGATCTTCTCTCTTGAATTCTGACACTACTTATGTTGTCTGATGTAGATATCCACAAGTTTGTAACATAAAACCTCTTAGTAATTGGTATTGGGTCACATTCTGGAGACCCCAGTGGCAAGACTCAATTGCTCATTGTTACCAGTGCTTACACTTTTGCTTGCCACAGGTAACTACCAGTGGGAATATTGCCTTCTAGATGGAATCATAAATTGCACTAGACTGGAGGGTGGACAGGGACTCATTGTGAATTATGGAATAAATAAATGAACACGGTTCTGTCCTTGTTTTAATACCCTAATACCCAGTTGTCTTTCCAGGGGCCTATGGAAATGAGACTGCCTGCACAGTCGAAATTTGCATGGATCCAAGATGCGGTACTGGTAATATTTTTGCACTGTGGTGCTAATCAGGTAGCAGTACCAGAGGAGCGGATAGCTACTTGATTAACAAGATGTGAGAACTACATAGTAAATGGGGCTGCAAGGAGGTATATTAGGAGATCAAAGAAGTAACTGTTCAACCCGGTGTATTGGATATACTACTAGTCAAAGTCCACCCGTTCTATCATGAAATCCAGTAGTTCTTAAATACAACAATTGCTTATAACCAGTATGACTGATTTCATAAAACATTGTATCTATCAATTAATAATACATGAAACATTTTGTCAGTATCAAACAATACTATAAAACCAAGCATCAAACATGGTGTATATCAAGTGATATCATATAAAACATTGCATTAGGGAAAGTCTGGACTTACACCTGAAGTGGCAACTACTATGGGTACATGGGGCACACAGAACGTAAATCACAACTCAGGATGCAATATCACATCTTAGTGGCATCGGGGTGCAAGAGAATTGCCATGAGATTCCCAGTGCCCCACTAGGTGCAACACTACATTGTCTAGATGTAAATAGTACATTCTGTCAAATCTAAGCCTTGTTAGGGCAGAAACAGGATTTATGCCAAACCCTCTGCAATTACCAGTTCCCATAGTAGGACCAAATTCCCACTTTGTGACCTACTTCACAATTGAATTTATAAAGTAGTGATAGATAGTATCATTTATTAAAACACTAATATAGAGAGTAATAGTCTCATAAAACCCCCTCTACCAGTTGTGCTATCTTACCACCGAAGTCCACTTTTATAGCCGGTGGTAACTGCACCAACATTAATCATGAGAAGGTGTTTTTTAGTCCATTGGAAGGCTGGCGTGGAGTAGGACTAGACTGCGAAGAGTGGAGAGCTGCAGCCCAAGAATGGCCAAAGAATCAGACATTAAAGTCAGTACTTAGTCAGAATCTCACTAGGAAGGGCGACTTTTACAACAGGCTGTGGCTCCACCGATATTGATTACAAGTAGAGGTTCTTTAGTCTGTTAGAAGGCTGGCATCGAGTAGACATATGCTGTAAAGTATGGAGTACTGCAGCTGAAGGGTGGCAGAGGAATCAGGTGTTAAACTCAGTATATGGCAAGGAGACTAAATAGCCAGCCAATGTCACACCAAGTCAATTCGCATGCCTTACAAAATCCAATAAGGGAATAGAAATACAAGTTAGTATAAATGGTATCTATGTGTATAGTGTAGTTGTTTGGTGGATGGGTGTTTAGAAGCTCATTGTGGAGTTGCTACATGCCAGTGCTAGTGGAGTTATGGTAAGATTACAACAAAGTACTGGTACTGCAACCACCACTGGTATTACTGGTGGGCCATAGCTATCAGTTGGATTCGGAGTGGAATGTAAGTCCCTTTTAAGTTTTTCAATCATAAAGTGCGAAAAATATAATCAGCTTAGATGGGCAATTGAACCTAGGGGCATGTGGCTTGCCTCAAACAGTACTGGTTTCGCTCTTGGCAATAAACTCCTAATAGCCCATTAGGATACACTGGGTATGGGCCAGCCTTAGTTGGGATACAGTATCGTGTCTGGATCTACCAAAATGTAGGGAACCAGCTTTAGCTTATCCTGGTATAAGCAGCTATTGCATCTGATGTCAGAAGGTACCAGGTACAAGGGGTGCTGTGCCAGGTCGTCCTAGTGTATTGGAGTGTTGCAACCAAGGTCAGAACACACAGGGTGCAGGGGACGCAGACTTGATGCCGCATACATCCAGACGCAATACTAGTGTCCTTGATCGGCAAGTTCTTTTTGCTGATGTACAAGTATCAAATGATAGTGTGAAACCAAACTTAAAACTTAACCTAGTACCTGTACCGGTTACAGTACCTAAGTTTCAGAAACTCAGCTTACTTGTTTTGTAAACTTGTGTTGAGTAAGTGTTATGAATATGTGCAGCCGGTTTGTAATATAAAAGTTTTAGAAGTCATAAGAGGGTACTATTGTACTTGGTACGCACCCATGCAGTAAGGCGGAACTGATTTTGCTTTGGCGGTGGCATCCTATATTGGTCTGTTGGGTATTCCAGACCACAGCTATGTTTTCCAGATTTCCTGTGTCGGAGCACATTAACGCTCCCACTAGACTCTCAGTTATTGTGTTATAAACAACTGATAGCACGACATAAACTACAGTTGTCAGATGCAATGCGTGGAGTTTGTGTGGCAGAAAGTTGTGACAATTGGGGTTTCTTGTAACAAGCAGATGTTAGATCACCAATCTGAAGAATTTTAGTGGATTGTTAGCCAGATGACTCACAATGGAGCTTTAGCAATATACAATATAGAGAGAATTGGGTGTGGGGGGGCGTTACTGATCTGAAAAAAGTGTTTGATCCAAGGTGTCATCGGCGGTGCCAGTGGTTAGCTGTGATTTGAGAACAATGGGCTGTGGTTTTCTTTCCTTGTCCGCTCGCTTGTGTACCTCCCACCTTGCTTCTCCATTGAGACATGCGGTGTTTTTTTTCTGTACCGGTCCGGCGGTGAGCTAGTGCACCAGTACTCTATCACATTGAGTCGTATCGTACGCACTGAACACCTACCGTTCAGGGAGTAACTTGGATGAGCCAGAGTAATAGACAGCTGTAAATTAGTGTTAAGGGAGTAGGGAATTCCCTCCATGTTGGGGGTCTGTCGATCCACCCCCCTCTCTGTCCCTTAGGGATGACCCTTGCGGAACATGCTCCTCTAGATTGGGGAAGCAATGCAAAAATGGCCATCTTTCCGATTACTCCGAAATACTTGTGATAGGGCCATAATATTGCGTGACCACTCTACCCACATGTCGACCAAACTCCTCTTGAAAGCATAGAGATATCTATACGCATAAGGTTGGTGAATCTGCCATGTTTGGTGCTCTGTGCTGCACCGGGCTTCGGGATAGTCGAAATTATGACTAGCTTTAGTAGAGGTAGGGGAGTTCCAGATTCAATTAAGAGTACTGAGTGGGAGTATACCTTGCATGTGCGCTATGGTGCAAAACTGGCAGAAGATAGCTTGCACCAAATAGCTGGGATATGGGTGACCAGCTGTCCTCAAAGACTTTAGGACCTGTTCCATGTCTTATATGGCCACAGTCATTGGCCCTGATGTTTCATCTAACCTCCCTTCTCACAATCCCCTGGTGAGAATATTTGTGTCTAAGTCACTTGCACTTGTGAGAGTGGAGTAGATGGAGTGAACAAGATATATCTTTAAGACTCATAGATTAATCCAACCTTGCGCGCTCTTCTAACTGAAAGGAAAAATTTACCCCTATTTACACCCTTCTATGGTTACGCAAACACTGACTCATACCAAGGAAATCTATATAACCTGCTAGAATCTTCTAGCATAACAATGGTCATGTGACTGTATCACATGACCGACACAGTCACACCACCATACAGGAATAGTATACCATAATTTTGAATACCTGGCCTAGCTTTGTGCCTCTGCAATTGCCCATTTTACCCCCCGACTTTATATCTCCTTAATAGCTATTGCTTGCCCCACAAATGATGGTTAGCAACCTCAGCACACCCGGTCATAACCCATAGGGCAGTGCCCAGAAGTGTGTTGTGCTATATAAGCTGCGCAGTTGCTCTTCAAGGACTGTAGATGAGCATACAATCACCGTGGCCTAGTCAGGGAGTTGCTACTGGGCTTTGGGCTTACAGGTGTACTATTGCAGTGAGCGGTCGACACAACAGTATGTTTTGTTGGTCGGGAGTCATTAACTAAGTTTTGACTAAGAAGGATTGATATGTTGCGAAGGAATAATATTCTGAGATGACAGTACCAGAGTAATAGAGATGCCACAGGCTACTGACAGTCGACCATGACAACTTCCTACATTGTGATGCACCTAAAATAGCACTGACTCAGAAAATACATAAAGGTTCTGGGTCGAGAGAAGCATAATCTGCACAAATAACTGAGTAGGCATTGAAGCAGGAAACGGATTGAAGGAGCAAGGACCTCAAACCAATAGTACACCGCAGATAGTCAATCTGCTAGATTGTTGGTAAGAGGTCTCAGGCATTGCAAAAGGAGGCTGGACAAAAGACCCACATATTGAAATAGAGGCAGCTCAATGCAAGAAGCTTATGAAGCCGGTGGCGGGCCAGGTGCAAAGATCCTGGAAACTTTTAAAGCACAGCTATAGTGCGGCCAACCCTGATCGTAAATGAGGAGAACAGTGGACATAAATTACTAATAGGCTATGGGAAAGATTAGCCGCGGTGCTTCACTGCAAGGCTAAGAATATTGGAATCACAAGACTCATCACCTATGCTACCAAGATCGTAGTGACAGATGCGGTGGCTCAGTAAGAGAAGCAGAGGAGGGGGTGAAAGGGTTTACGGAGTGGCTAGGGAGTGAGAACGGGTAAGGATCAGTTGGAGCTGGTAAGAGACGAGATGGGGGGTTTGCATCCAAACTGCGAGGCGAAGGAGGTAATCTGTCAGTCTAGAAAAAATGCATGGGAAGAGCTACACGAGGTATACCTGCTTATAAGGAAGGTGGGGGGTGGTTGGTCGAGAATCAAGGGCACTGACGAGGGATTGATTGCTGCTGATTACAAAGAATCTATGTATGAGAGACAAATGGATGAGGTAAGCAGAATAAATAACTGATAGACAAGAGGAGAGCCAACGCACCATATGGGGTAGCCGGGAAGCTGAGAATCAGCAAGGGGCTGGTGGCAGAACATTGGTTGATCCAATTGACTTCCTTTCTACAAGTATCAGGGAGCTAGGGGTTAGATATTGTGGTGTCCTAGGATAAGGGCGATTGTGTTCACTTACATACTACAATACTCCGCGAGGGGAACGTCAACAGTGGTGCCATCACAGAGCTGAGGTCAGTTCTGTTCACAAACTTCCTGCAACACTCCGGGAGAGAGAAATCAGGAATTGTAACACCCGGGAACCGTGGTTGATTCTGTTCACATACCCAATACAGCGTTCAGTGAGAGAGAGGTCAGCAATCGCTCCGCCTGGGAGCTGTCGTTGATCCCATTCACTTACTCGCTACAGCACGCAGCGACCTAGAGGCCAGCAGTTGCCCCGCCAGGGAGCCCTTGTTTACCCTGCCCACTTACTGCCTACAACACCGAGCAAGCGAGAGATCAGCAATTGTCTCGCTGTCCAGCTGTGGTTCACCCTATCGACTCAGCCACTAAATCACGCGGTGAACGTCATATCGGCCATTTGCTTAGGTCTGAATCATGTCTACCCTTACTTTTTACAAACTATAGCACACACCGCCGCTCCGTTATTAGCCATTCCAACGCGAAGCTCTGCTTTTCACCTGTCCTCTCACCTCCTACCTCTCCTCGAAGATAAGCAAGCCTCTGCTTCTTCCCAGGTCATACAGTCTAACTTACACGCTACGCTCATCAGCCACCGCAGAGTTAGTCCAGTTTGTTGTCAAACATCGGGGGTGAGGTTTTCTAACCGCCTATCGTTCCGAACCCAGCGGTGTCAGCACTATTACACCGATGTCACATGATCAAGGATTTCAACCGACCGTCTATATCTCAAAATACAGGCTCTCTCTCAGCTAATGCTCCATTCTGCGACCCAAGATTCACATAGCGTCTGTAGGATAAGGCAAAATCATGGTCAGCGGTGGGCTAGCCAACTTGTACGAGTACGATTAGCTCTTTACAAATAAAATGTCATACTCCTTCCTTCCTGCCCAGAATAAAATTGATTCTCCTCTTTACTAGCATTTTCGCTATGTCCTTCTCTTTCCGGTCAGCTGCTACGTTCAATCCAGTGCCATATAATTCAGACCTAGCATTATTGTTTCCTTCCTTCAACTGACGCTTAACCACTGACTGCTGTCCAAACCACGATGCTATTATCAAATGCGTAAAGTATTTCGGGAAGGGAAGGTAGTCTGGCTGGCCTCTGGTTTCACAATACACCCTAATCGATGTCGGTAATCCTTTCGACCCGGGCTTGCAAATCAAGCGAGTAGACTCTAATAGCTGCATCTGCCGTTTCCCCAAATCCCGGAAGTGGCCTACCCAGTGGCTTGCTGCAAAATCGAGAAGGGGATATTTCTGGACATAATCTCCGATGACCTGCACCCCATAACTGCACCCGGTAACAGACCCTAGGGGGTTTTCAAACTCCTCGAGCGAAAGATAGGTGATACAAACATTAGCCAGCGGAAAACTAGAATCCATAGGACACAGGGTATACTGCCAGTTCCCTTTTCCGGGAAATGGCCCCTTAATAAGAAACTCTCTGGCCGTTTGGTGAACGAGGTAAACTTTGGAATCAGTAATCCGCACGAACAGCCCACACAAGTCTTTCACCGTGGTTTCTGACCCCGAGGAATAATCTCCAATATCCGCGATAGTTGTGTGATTCTGTCTGATTCTGAAGGCGATATTCATTTCGCGGGGCGAAAGAGGCCTCATTGCTCCTACCAGTATATGCAGGATTCGTTGCGCGGTTTCGGTGTTTTTGCTTTTATCAAGCATTTTGCCGTATAATCCTGCCAGATTGCGCGGAGCGGTGGAGACAATGAGACTCAATTTGCCCGCCGAGTGACCCCCACTTTCTTTCAAAATCTCCAGAACAAGGGCAACGCAAAGAAAGGTGTGATCGGCAGATGATTCGAGCAGATCTCGCAAGTATCCCAGCCCCCCAGGCCGTCCCTAGTATGACTTAAGGTTCTTTATGCCCTTGTGAACGACTCGATTAACGTCGGCAATGATAGAGTTGACTTCTTCCTCCCCTTTCCGACGAATCATTGTTGCCGGTGTGCCGAGCCCTGCTCCAATTTCGTGGTATGGGCGACTCGTGACGAGGAATTTCAAAGACTAATTGGGGTGTGCCCACAGAAGCATGGCGATAAGGCCGATCAGCCGATCACGAGTTTTCTCTTCACACTGGTCCAATACATCTATCACACAGATTACATCGCCCCAACCCCCCTCGACCACCGCCTTAACCAGAATCCCCCACAATGCACTCACCTCCTCCGTAAAGGCCTTGCCTTTAGCCTTGAATGCTGCGTGGGCATATCCGCAGAGCTTGTTTCTCCGCCCGAAAAGCTGATGCAGTATGGCGCAAAGAGCAAATGTTGCGTTCTTCTGTTTGTAACCGTCGTCCTTAAAAAGGAAATAGCAAACAATCCCGTCGGGTCAGAGTTTCAGATGTTTTGGGAGGGAAACAGCGATAACGGATTTTGCGCAGCCCGGGTCCGCCGACAGCCACAACACACCCGATGTCTATTCAGCCAACCAGTCCTTATACCCAGACACATTTTCCCTCGGCTGGCTCCCGAATGTGATCCATGTGCCACTCATATCTCACGGTGTATAAGTATTGCAAGATTTCGGCATCCGTTGGGGGCGAGTCCCTGCTGGCGGGTTGAGTGATGGTGATGTTGCCGCAGATGTTAGCGGAGCCGAAGGTGTTACCAAACCCGGTGTTCCCGCCATAATGGCCTTGAATACTGGTGTTGGCCATCGAGCTAAAGACATAGTGATTGATGTTAGCTATTATAACTGGCAATCTGGCAGCGAGACTCCTAGTGTATACCTTTCGGGCCGGGAAACGTTGCCGGAATGTGGGTTTGATTGTCGCTCGCCCATGTGCTCGCTTGATTGCGGAACTGTGGAAGGTTGTGATGTATCAAGTTGGGGATTGAATGTGCTGTTTGATACTGGTAACGATATTCCCAGAGGAAGTGAGGAAGAACCAAGGGATCGGAAAGGCTGGTGGGGGGGAGCTGGAGACTCCCCTTTCTCGCAAGAGCCTAAGGTTACTCGAGGAACCTACCGTCAAATTCCAACGCATAACTGCCCCGCACCACTCAGAGGTTGGCGCCATACCAGGACCCACCACGGCCTGCTACAAGCGCAGTACCCAAGCATGCATCTGATCAGCAAATGCCGCATCCATTTGCAGGTAGGTCATCACTGATACTGAACTATGGGCAGGAATAAGAAACAAATCATGGGTCCTGAGGACTTTATCATAGCTTAATTTGAATACCGTTTAGGTGACACTCTGTAAACTATAGAGCTCACCATCCAAGAGCAAGCAATAACATTAGTGAGCGAAATGCAACTATAGGTTGTAAGAGATATAGTGCACGCTCATTCCATACCCCCTACTACCGGAATTAAGACAAGTAGACCTCTTCTATATTGAAATGTTAGCAACTAGCAACAAGCACTCGAAGAAGTGATTCCAACCCACAGACAATCAAGATCTGCAACAACCCAGTTTATAGACAGCCCAAACCATTTATGATTTAAACAGATTGTATGCCCATATTGATCGGTCCCTCTTCACACCATTTCAAAGGATACTGCCACTGGTTTTGCAGTTTTAAAAACGACACCAGTACAGCCAGCTCAGCAGGTCTAAAATCAGTCGTTCGGACAACAATCAAACCATCATTTCCATAGGCATGCTTGGAAACCTCATGGTAGATATGCTTTAATGCGGTCTTTGCCTGAGACTTAGCAAGTCCACGCTGAAGGACCTCTTGGTGCAGAATCGCATTGAACTTTGGTCATCATGCAAGTAGATTGAGTTTTGGCTGCACACCGACATCCGCATTTACTCTAATCATCTTCAGTACAGTAGCCTGAAACACAATTCGCTCTATTGCACAAAATAAGCAGCAACACTTTACTTAAAGGTTCTGATCGCATACCGAGTGCACCGCATACATTAAAATTCCTTGCCAGCCAAAGACCATGATTCTTTTCCTCCAACACTGCATGCTGTTAAAATATTAGATACTTTCTGACCCTTGGAATAATTTGCACACCTACCAAAAGATCACTATTTTCCTTGATCTTTGCCTCCAACTTCAACTGACGTTCACTAACTAGAGCCTGATATTCTTGTCTCAACTCACGTAGCTCCTGTACTCTCTGCCTGTTTGTCTCCTGGAGCAGCTCCCTTCTCTGCTGTTGTAACCGCTCGTACCATGTGTCCTCGCTTACTGGTGCAACCCACAATAACTTAACATCGGATGCAGAGGTGGAGTGACTTTTTTTCCCATTATTGATTTCCCAATAGATACCATTCTGGGAATGGGGCAGCCGAGTAGGGGGTTGGGGTACAAGGCTGCAAGATAGTTTCAGAAAGAAGGAGTGGGATCGTGGGAATAAAGGCATGTTTAGATTTTTTTATAAGGGGATCGGGATAGGAATTGGGCAGATGGAGGTTGTTTTACCTGGGAGAAATAAGAGGGCGCCAAGGTTGTAGGGGGGTGTGAGGTAAGCCTATAGTACCTAAGCGACCCTATAGGGTATTTGTAGCTGCGCATTTTCTGTGCATATGCAAGAGAGTTCTCATGTCTTCCGCCAGAGTTCCTGACTGTCCACGGGAGCATTGTTACGATACCATATCAAGGACGTCACCGTCTAGTATCTTGTGCTTGACAAGGCACCATCCTAGTTTGCAAACTGCAAAGAACCTTTTGCACGGAATCGTAAGACGGAAGGCTCTACTTTTGTCCCACTGTACTGTGCTTACTATCCGGCAGGGAAACCCAATTCTTCTACGATCCGATTTAAGATCCGCCTTGCGGTGAATGGTTTTCTTTTCTTTTCTTTCCGCTCCGTTCCACCGCAAGTGTCTTGTATCACAGGTGCAGGATCCGAGATTGAGGACCCCGGTAAACTGCGGGGAAAGTCGCAGGTATCGTGTCCAGGGACAAGCTTGCTTGATATGGGGTATTACTAACGTTGATAGGAATTTAGAGAACCTAGCAGATTGAGGACCCAGTTCGCGAGAGGGCTCCCGAGTGGATCGGGGAAGTACGGTACTATAAGGGTCAGAAGTGAGGAGGAGGGTTGACTGAGGTTGAGGTCTGCGATCGACGGGAGTGGGGTGATCCGGCAGCCGCCCGTGCGGGTTCTAGGGGAGGGATGGATGGGTACCGGTAGTAAGTTATCATGGGGAGTGAGAAAAAGTTTCCTGTCCTGGCGAAAGACGCTGAGTGACCTTCAGTCCAACGAATAATTCGCAACAAATCGTCGGTTTTGATATTAAAATTTAATCCCCATAGCGGGGTATGGAGAAGCAAGTGGTCATGAGGATGGATTGATATCATAGACTGGGGAGTGCACACGTTTGTGTTAGGGTATTTGGTGCGGACCCCTAGTTGTTTCTGTGACTGTTTTGTGTGAGCCAGCGCTGTTAGTGGCTGCTACCATATCTCTTTCCAGCATTTAGTCTCCTTTCAGTCCTCCTAAACGGAGAGAAGAAGCAAATCCTCTCATCTCATCCTCATCATTGTCCACCTCGCGATTTTCTCTTCCGCTGCGCTACAACCCCGCTATCAGGTTTTACGGATCGACCGCTTCTAAACTCCATGGGTTTCATTCAGATACTTTTCCGCGGTGCTATGGTGTGTCTGTGTTTGCTTGGCTTCTTTTGGGCCGTAAGTCAAAAATATTAGATGGAAATTCGTGGGGAGTGGGATCCGGGGGGCATGTTGACTACTGGGCTACACGGAGAAGTCGGCTGAACAAAGAAAAGAAAAAGGGTTCAAGAGGTGGTGAAGCGGAGGACAAAAGCAGGAGGGTGTGGTGGGGAGGGGTGGGAAAAGGATCCATGATTTTCGGAGGCTTTTAATATATATATTTCCTATCGCATTACGGTAAATTGTTCGTTGAGCTGTTGGACCCTTGTGAGTGCCATGAACTTGATGGTCGCGCAGCCTCCTCCCAAGTGGAGGGAGCCGTGGCACTGCTAGCGATTATATAAGGCGGATTCCCTTTTATCCCTCCTTGCTCCTTTTGTTTGCAAAGGCGGCCGTAGATTAGCAGTACCGTGTGTGTAGCTGAAGCCCGGGAGTGAGAAATCCATGCGGGAGTCAACGCGAGCCCCGGCAGATGGGCAGTGTGGGTGCAATGTGAGTGCAGTGTGAGGTAGGATTCCAGCTGTCGAGGTGGTATTGGGGTACGGTGCGAGTACAGTGCACAGCTCGACGGAGATTATCTCCTCCCGCAATGAGGTTTTCCTGTTTGTTGCGGGGTGTTGGTGGATGATCAAGAAAGCGACATGGAAGCGTTTTCAAATTTAGCGGGTCAACAATCTCGTAACTGGATTGGGGGGATAGGAGACAGTGGCACAGCCACAGTTGATCCCTCGGGCACGTAGACTAAGCTCAATTATCGCTATCTTGGGTGTTCACGAGCTGACAAACCTTCCAGATTTCAAGAGACTTGCTCATTATTATGCGTGCACATTCAGCGGTGGGAGCGATAGGTATCGTGATGGTGTGACCCCGAACGCGGCTTCCCCCTTGGCGGTGTGGATTTGTGGGAGGGACAATAGAGCAGGCAGACGGACCTTTTTATTTCTAGACTTTTGTCCTATTATCTACGGTACAGCCGGAGCGAAGGTCGACAGCCGTGTGGCCAATATCTTTTGGTCTCTCTTTCTCTCTCTTTTTTGGTGGGCTTTTCGCGAACACATTTCATTGGAACACTGTATCGGTACTGCGCTCGTAGAGGGGGTTGCCTCCCCTCATTCAACTTGTATTACCAAAGCTCTTATACCTTCCAGAAATATAATAAGCTCATAATGTGCTCCTCGGGTACGGATTCAGGGCCCAGGGCAAGCTGCTGGGATCGGCGGGTGAGTTTGCAGGTCCTTTAATTGTTCGACTCTGATTATACAGCACATCGAATGAGGACGTGGTAATTTACGTCATGAAACCAGGGAGATGAGCTTTCGCGCAACAACTATAGCAGGGTTGTGGCAGCATAGCCTGCGAAACATATCGATATTAAGGTTGCCTTTTTGCAAAGAGGACAACTCCTCTTTTTGTTAGAAGCTTACTATACTACAAGTATCCTCAATATTACCCCTTGGGGTCGGTTCGTTTGATAGCGTGCTCCAAGGACAAGAGTGAACCCTAGATACCACTAGCATCCGTTCAAAAAACATGGAGAACAGCTGCAACGAAAACCTGTTCAACAGCAACAGTAGTAGTTTTAACGTCACGATTTTGAATAACACTATCAACAATTACACAACCCCCAGCGAGGAAAAATCTGAGATCCTGACATGGATATCACCGCTGGAGTCATGGAAGAGGCATAGTGATGTGGTTCGTGATCGTGTCGGGGGTCTAGGGGAATGGGTACTGCAAAGTAGCGAGTTTCGGGCGTGGCGACCGGACGCAAACGACCGGATGGCCACTAGGACTCTGTTTTGCCATGGGGCTCCAGGGGTAGAAAAGACTTTTATGACCCTGAACGCACTCGAATAACTACTTGCCCGGTGATAGCTCCTTAATTATAGATGCACTATGCGACGAGACTCCGGGGCCGAATGTTGCGGTTGGTGGCCTGTACTCCGAATACAGGGGGCAGAAAGAGCAAACGGCAGAAATGATGATTGGGAGCCTCTTGAGGCAGTTTGTGACCGGGTTAGCGGAGATTCCGGAAGCAATCACGGTGGCATTCCGACCCGCGAAGACTCGGATTGGGGACAGGCACTAGAGCTTGCAAAAATCGTTGAATTATTCCCGGCAATCTTAGACCGCTTCCAGCAGGTATTCATTTGTGTCGACACACCGGATGAGTTTGCCGCGGAGTACGGAGCCCAGTTTCTGTGCTCCCTGCGCCAGATCGTGGGCAAATCACCGAGTGCTAGATTGTTTCTCACGGCGAGGACCCATATTCGATCGGATGTAGGAAGCCATATCGCACTGAATATGAGCCTCATCACTATACAACCTCTCATTAGTGACATCGAAAAGTACTTGGTGGCAATGCTGGATACCGATCCATACCCTAGAGAGATGGAGGAGGACCTGAGGGTGGGAATTGTTGGAAATCATGCTGCTCGGCATGCTCGCGACCGCACTCCTTTGTCGCCCGTTCATCCGTTCACTTTCTGTCATCCGTTCGTTTTCCGCCATTATCGCCCGTTGTCGTTTTCCGTCTTTGTCGCCCAGAAGTCTTCGCCCAGAAGTCTCCACCCACCGTTGTGGTTTTCCGTCGATCTTTGTCGCGTGGAAGTCTTCACCCATCGCCGTCGTCCATTGTTGCGGGATGGGGCGTGGAGGCTGCAAGACCGGGAGAGTCCCTTGTGAGGGAGCGAGATGCGTGGAGGAACGGCATGCGTTGGAGGAGCGGTATGCGGGGAGGAGTGGTAGGCGGGGAGGAGCGGGATGCGCGGTGGATGGGAGCGTTTTTTGAAAGGCCTGTATTTCTTTTGTTAGCACGGGAGTCTGAGAGCAAATGGAATGGATATTTGTGGTGGCCGTTGGAAGGATAGAAGGAGCGGAGGATTTCGTTTTTTGGGATATGTATATCCCCTGTCTTTACTGTTAGCTAGTTTTTTATGAGAGCGCGAAACAGAGATCTTACCCAAGTCCTATTGTGTTGATTGTGAGTATCGTGTGTTGACGAGAACCAAAGCGTTGGTGTGAAAAGATTTTCACTTACCCCGCTTTTTGATCACTCTTGGCGTTTCGAAACGGCCGAGTGATAGTTCGTGATCCGGGTCGCGATCGTGGTTTTCTGCTCCGGAGACATACCTGTTTAAAAGGAATTATGACAAAACTTCCGCGGGAATCTTCCGCAATATAAGCATGACTCAATATCATCGCGGACCGATAGCTGACGATAGGCCAAAGCTTCCTTCTGGTTAAGTTACGGATGGATTCAATATTAGGAGAGATCACAATTGGTGGGAGAAGAAAGAAGCTCGGTGAGATGGCAAATGGTTTGAGAAATTCCTACAAAGCTACTCTGGAGAGAATAACAGGGCAGCATGAAGCCCTCGCGAGGCTTGGAATTTTGGCGTTGATGTGGACTTCA
>PYWC01000084.1:410570-423652 GCA_003182015.1 Tuber magnatum | reverse complement strand
TGCTACTGCGGAGCTCACGCACGAAAAGGGCTTACGGCGCGTGTAAGACATCTTGCACTCGAAATTCTCGACCAATACCCGCGACATGTAGCTGCAAATATCTTTTTGTCCAACGGGTGATCCTGATGGCGCCAGCGCAGCTCTAAATGTTTTAGTAGATTGCACTACGCTTCGTACTTTGGAATCGATGAACTCTTTGAGGCACTCCTGAGTATGGAACATGCGGATTTGAACCAAGCCGATGCGTGGGGCCACACACCTCTGATTTTGTCCGCGGGAAGGGGGAATGAACGAGTGGTAAAGAGCCTAGTAAGCCAGGCCGATATCAACCCAAACTCTGCCGATCATGATGGCCAAACACCACTCCTCCAAGCTTCTGCAAATGGCCACGAAGGAGTAGTGGGGATTGCTACTAAGCCGCGCCGATATCAACCCCAACTCTGCCGATCATGATGGCCGAACACGAGTCCTCCGAGCTACTGCAGATGGCCATGAAGAAGTAGTGGGGATGCTACTAGGCTCCGCCGGTATCAACTCCAATATAACCGATCTTCTTGGCCGAACACCACTCCTCCTGGCGTTTGGAAAAGGAGATAAAGGAGCAGTAGGGACACTGCTAGGCCGTGCCGATGTCAACCCCACCTTAGCCGATGGGTATGGCCGAACACTACTCGTCCTGGCCTTATGAAAAGGAGATGAAGGAGTGGTAAGGACACTGCTAGGCCGCGCCGATATCAACCCTAACATAGCCGATGGGTATGGCCGAACGCCACTCCTCCTCCTGCCTTCTCCAAAAGGCTATGCAGTAGTTGTAAGGATATTGGTAAGCTGCGCCGATGTCAACCCCAACTCTGCCGATGGGTATGGCCAAACACCACTCCCCCGGGCTTCTGCAAATGGCCATGAGGGAGTGGTAAGGACTCTATTAAGCTGACACGATATTAACCCCAATTCGCCCGATTCGTATGACCGAACGCCACTCTTCCAGGCTTTTGCAAATGGCCATGAAGGAGTGGTGAGGGTCCTACTAGCGCACGCCGATGTCAACCCTGACCCGGTAACTCACGGTAACCAAACGCCACTCTTGTTAGCTTCCGGAAATGGCCATGAAGGAGCGGTAACGCTGCTATTAAGCCACGCCAATGTCAACCCCAACTCTGCCGATCAGGATGGTCGAACATCACTCCTCCAAGCCGCTTTAAAAGGCCATCAGGCCGTAGTACAGATACTGCTCACCCACGGCGATGTCAACCCCAACTCTGCCAATCAAGCGGGCCGAACACCACTCTTCCAAGATTCTGCATATGGCCATGAAGGAGTAGTAAGGATACTGCTATGCACCACCGATATTGACACCGACTCACCAGATTAGCAAGGCCAAACGCCACTCACAATAGCCTCTGCAAATGGAAACGAAGAAATTGTCAGGATCCTACTAAGCCGCACCGATGTTAACCCCGCCTCGGTCGATCGGTATGGCCAAACACCCCTCCGTATCGCAGCCTACTATAGACATAACATAGTAGTAAGGTTACTACAGACGCATCAATATACCCCCCAATCATATCGACGATCATCCCATGCCCGCTTCCTCTGACGTCCCTCTCGAACTTCACCGGGGTGATCACCACCCTCCCGTCACCTTACCCCCACCCAACTTCCGGACCTCCGATGTCCCAGCTCTAATACTTCTGCCATCTCTAGTGCGGTGCCCTCTTTTGTTTAATTATATAATGCTTATTCTTTTTCCTTTCCTGTTTCCCCAGAAAGTTTCTATAAGTATTCTGTGCTAGTCTGTGGGGCATTTCATGCGGGCGTTGTCTGTTTGTGTGTTCGTCTGCTTGTTTAATCGTATATTCCCTTATTCATATTTCCAAGCCCATACCTAGGAGTTTCGAATGGAGGTAAATTTGGCTGCCCTGCAATATTGTCCGCGGGACCCCGCGGTGTGGGAGGAACAGGGGACGGATGATTGTTTTGGAAGTGCTTAAAGGTTTCGCAGTGGTAACAGTTATGATGCATTTAATCTGGAGAAAGTCCCACCAGCTAAAACCGTCAACTAACGGTCCCTGTGTAACGTGTAATAACTATCACTACCCCTAGTACCACCCCAGCTCTCCCGCCCCCCACTCCAGCACAACATACCTACCGCGATACCCATAATCATCGCTCTCCTCTCGCCTCTCACCCAAAGCATATATACCGAATAACGTATTTGACCTAGTGTTGGGACACTCACTAGTTATGGGACAGTAAATGAAATATGATTACTTGATTGAAAAATAGTTGTAACTCAGACAATATTACATCAGATAAGCTACAAATTTGTATCCAAATAGCCAGTCACCATGCCAATAACCCCTATAGGTTGTATCTCAATTGAAGTAATAGAGCTATAGCTATCAGTCAATATATACTAAGTGTGATAAATCATGATTGGCTTATATAGTCAAAGTTTTTGAGAAGAGGAAATATTGCAAAATTGTTCTACTTCTGGGCACGGGTAGAGGTGGTTCTGGGCCACAGCCGATGAGTGGTAGTATGTGGATTGGAGCTCTGTTGGAGTCAAGTCATTAGATTTGCTAAAAGTAAAAATTGACTGAATAAAAGATTTACTTTATAAGTTGCTTGATATGGTTGATTCTCACCCATTTCTTCATCATTTCTGCTCTCAGAGTTGTTATCATCAGAGCTAGATGTAATACCCTCTTCATCATGGTCCAGGTGTGTCTCTCCTTCTTGGTTGGTTTTGGATTGTATCTTTCTCCTAACCAGCACTTTGGTCTCCCTATACTTTGCTGCAGCCTCAGCCTTTTTCTTATCAGGTTCTAAATACTTATAATATAGCTTAGCCAAGTGCTTGGAACTTAGCAGAAGTCCACTAGGTAGTTGTCTTCTATCAGCCGTAGCTGGCTTTGCTAGTTGTCGAACCTTTTCCACCTCTTACTCAGCAATAACATTTGCGGCATTAAGACATCGGGCTTCTTTGATACATTGGCTCCAGAAGTACTCAAGAGTTTCATTGGCAGTGGCTTCATCCGTTTCCTAACTGCTGAGCTCAATACGATCAAGCTTGGGGGTTTCAACTGCTCCTCCTACCAATAGACAAAGTCTAGGACGTCTGCTTGCTAATGGTGCCTTTGGAACTATTTTTGCCTACAAGATAGGATCTCTTAGGATTTGATTTCTGTTAAATAGGATCAGCCCACAGACACGCCAGGCAGACTTGATATCCTCTGGCTAAAAGGTCTTTTGCCTTGCTCTCAGAAGCATGGGGAAGATGTCTGGCTTCTTAATAGTCCTACATGGGCCTTGATGATGTACATGATCTTCAAGCTCTTGCTTGTAATAAGTTGTGAGTAGACCAAAGATGCCAAAATCAAGAGGTTGGAGAATCTGACTTGAATGGGAGGGAAGACATAGAAGATAAATATTATGGTTTGTTGCATACTTGATGAACTCGTAATGCTTCACATGGGTTGAATGGCCATTCAAGACAAGAACACGATTCTGATGTATGCCATTGCTGGAGGGGGTTCGTGGTTCATATACTTCTAGAAACTGTTAGGCGGTAGCCGACTCTAAGGACAAGCGAGTATGGACTAAGGCCCGATACGTGATGAAGTGATTGATAGGAAGGCTGACTTAAAATGTCAAGAGGAAATGTAGGTTTGTATCATTGAATGAATATATTGATAAGATCTCTTCTCTGTCACTGATGATCTATAAAGCGTGGGAGGCACCTTGATATTTATATTCCACGTCTGGGTGTTCACAGCCTATCTACTCCTCCCACTTTTCCTCTGTACGAACTTCATAGACCCTGAAAACCTTTACCCCGCTTGACTCGGATTTCCCCGAAGAGCTGAGTGGGTGTCCTACCCCTCTCCTCGCAGTGTTCGTACTAATCGTAGTCACTCGAACCCTTTCACCGTGGCAAACGGTTGCTAGTTCTGTCGATACATACGAAGTGATCAGCTCCGACAACAGACTTATCAATGCAGTTGGATGTCCCATCTGCCTGCGTCAACCCGTAGCAAGTACATGTCTGCTTTATCGCGCCAATGGCGGTTAGGCCTCCTGGTACTCAGGGTTGACCTTTCACGCGATAGGTCATCTCCTGACTCTACCTTATCATGCCTCTGGGTGTGGGTCAACAATCTTCTCTTGAGCGTCGTTCTCTCATCAAGATTTTCCTCGCATTCCTCCACCAACGGACTTGAAAGTCGGTCTCGCTGCCCGCATGGCAGCCGGGGACTCCTATCGGAGTAGCTGACCTCCCCCCGGTTGGCATCCATCCGTTGGCGCAGCGAGGGATCTTTGCATGCGTTTATCTCCACAACCAACCAACTGATTTAATTCGTTCGACCTTGTCAGGATAGCCGCGCATCGTCCCTTGAAGACCCAGTGAAAACCCCTCGGTTGGCGACCTTCGGTGGTGGTGTAAATTGGGGTTCCGTGCCGACGTCGTATTGGTAGAAATTAGCTCATTCTCCAAATACTCCGACGGACCCTGGGATCGAACACGTGACCTTTTGCCAATGATCACGTTCCATGCCCATTATGCTATGCCAGTTTCTCTTGTGTGTAACAGAAACTACTGAAATGTAATATCAGTATTAATGTAACCTTTAGGAGAGATAGCAAAGAACGTATCCTCCGTTTTCTCAATCACCATATTCGTACAGTATCCCACCAAGTTGGCATTTGCCTTAAAGATAACGATAGGAGGCAAGACTTCGTCTTCACCAGAGATCGCTTCCATAATAGTAACCCAATCATGACCACTATCCTGAATAAGGTTGTGATTTCAGGGGCAGACACTGCAGATAATTGCACCTGCTCCTTCTAATCCAATAGCAAATCCCTTTTTGTCAGGATTACATATGTGCTTATCCTTGACATGGAACTTGCACAGAATGTGATAAAAGCGATCAAGATATATCTTAAAAGAATCCAGGCCAGTTGCTAAAGCCCTCTTCCTATCCAAATACTACTCAACTTTTGAATCCAAATCAGCATGATAACTCAGAAAGCACCTTGGCCAATGCTCTCGAACCTGGTCACTGGAAATCTGTGTATGAAGGAGACTCTGAATCATTTGATAGACATGTCTGTAATGAGTTGGAAATCCATTGTCATCTTACTTCTCAATCCATATACTCAATTCCTTCTCCTGAAAGCTGGGGAGAAGCTGCTATGATTTGTGTGCTACATTTGCTGGTGTTCAATGTTGTATGATTTGGTTATGCAGGGTAGACTTTGGTACTTCAAACATGAGGGACAATTGGCTGAGTGACAGATTGGGGTCAGCCTTATGGGCCTTCAGGGCTACTTAAAGAAAAAAAGAAATTCCTTTCTATGCTCAGGAGAAGGCATTGTTAAATGTGGTGTATTCTGGAAGGTATTTCAAAGAGTTGGTTGCTTTGTATATTATATGAGAGAAGGATAATAAGAAGAGTACAGAAATATCAGGAACTTGAAATCAATGACTCTAATGAAATAAGAGAGAAACTCCCACAAAGCCTTTGGGTATCATAAAACAGACCCTAAGGAACATCCTCATGCCAAAAAATTTCCAAATTTGCTTATTCCATCTTGTCATTTTAGTCATCAATATTGTTATTACAATTTATAGATATCTCACTATTGTAGGCAAATCACTTATATTAAAATATGGAAAAGAGGAAATATTTTCTGATAGACTGAAACTAGAGATAATTATCTATATTATGGCTGAGTATTGAATTGTTTGATCTCCAACTGGTTCTGTTATTTCAATTTCAATTTCACTATTCAGATTTTAAGACCTGTCCCATAACTAGTGAGTGTCGCAACACTAGGTCAGATACATTACCGGATATCACAACGTATTTCCTAGCACAGCAAACACTGGGAAAACCAAAAGTAGCCCTGTAGCTCCTTAGCACCACATCAAAAGACCCACTACAGTGCCCATCGGTTTAAGTAGTAAAATTCACTTCCAGGCACAGTAACCGTGTTCTGGGGGCAGTCGAGTATTATGGTTCGTTGGCGATCAATAATCATGAAGACACTGAGTTATAAGAGGGTTGAAAGTGCCTGAATTCGTGGCAGGAATAGCTAGCAGCTTGCTTATCTTACGGAGAATGCGTGGTTATGAATTACATAGTCTCAGATGGCGAAGGGATGAAGAACCCCCCGATACTCCGTACATGCCCACCCCATCAACAAAGATTAGAGAGGGAAGGGTTAGGGATAGAATACTGATACTGTAAGGTGCATAGTGGAAGTTTGCTTGCAGCAGTACAATTGGGAAAATTGAATCTGGGAGGATCTCTATTTCCTCTTATCACCATACACTTGTGCGGTACTCTAAGTAACTATAATTAGGGAATCAGGTGCCAGCATCAATTCGATTCATCTATCGGAAAGTTTAACCCTCTCTGAGTTCTTTGTTGGGGAATGGGGGGCTGGTGTTTTTATACAGACCAGTTGATTGCGGCGTAAGTTGTTTATTGGCCCACAGCGCGCACAAGGGCCACATGTGTTATAATATGGTGCAAATTGTCTCAAACTGGACCCACTGAATAGGCCAAACGCGATTCTGGCCTAGTCAACCACCACACAGAATTTTTATAAAAAACAAGCCCTGAGGTGAAGCTATTGGAAAACAGAAGAGGCTAGGACTTTTTTTTTTGTTATTAAATGCTGTAGAAAAATGTAATTCAAGATTAAAAAGTGAAAATTTTAGTGTGAGTGAAACCAAGGATAGAATCTACCTAGTACCATGCCAAAAAATTACCGTGAAGTGGAGATAACTAAGACATGGCAATACTTAAAAGTCATTATCCCCTTTCCTTAGCTCAAGTCTCTGGTTAGGAATTCTTTAATTCTTCTTTTACTTGAATCACAATGTTAGATTAATTATATAAAGCATAAACATTGTTACTCTGTTTATTTCAGCCTTATCCACTGTTTAACTTGTTTCCTGAACATGTACCATTTCACGTTATGTATCATGTCTTGGCACATCCTGGCTCAATTCTGATTGGTTGCAAAGGGATTGCTGTTCCACCCTTAGACACTTTTCACCGTACCACACCGATTTCTTCGCAACCCCTTTCAAAGGCTGTGACTGATAATCGCCACGGGTAAGTTGCGGGGTTCCGCTCGTCCCCAATGCTTTCATCATAGATGGTGAGGGGCCTCAGCGAGGCGACCCCCTGACCGAGGCCTGGCATGCCTTCGCTCTCTACCGCCGTTGACCACAGGCAGCCTTTAGCTGCCGAATATGGCCAAGCCTTGCTGCGCGTGTCACCTTGCTGAGCGCTCTCACAGTCTATTGCCTTCGCATATCCTCGGTAGTGGAGATGGAGGAGTTTGTTTGCTATGCGAGGAAGAAAGGTTACATCACACGATGGGCGGATCTTTATTCCCTGGGCGAGTTGTACATGACATGTCAGTCAGAGCCAAGATGAACAAACATGTGGTGTATTAACCTGGCGGCTACAATGTCACGTGTTTGTACAGTGTAGTTGGTTCTACATCAGGTTTTTGTCTGAAAAATAGACTTCTCTCCCATAATACCCTATTTGGCAGATCCCAACCCTATCAATTTTCTCAACCTACCTGTATACTCCCTGTGCAACCATGTATATAATATTGCTTGTTTACTGCTCTTGAGAATATACGATCTTCTGCGTCTCCTGTTCACTCTCCTGAAATGTTTCATACCAGGTAGTACTCTCAGTCACAAGTGACAATACCTTGTTCTCAAGCTTGAGGACTCTAGTTCTGCTGTTCAATGTATTGACAGTCAAGTCCCCAATGCTTCTATCATCTGACATACTCACAAGAGTATTTCTCCAATATGGCTATTTAGGTGACCAGATAGATGAGTAAAGTTTATAGATAAGGTGATACAAAGTTGATATTATAAAGAGCTTATCTGCTTTGACCCCTTCAGACTCTTTTATACTGGCTCTTCCTATAACCCTAATCCTCCAACTAATACTTTTAAGTTTTCAATAATATACATGACTTACTACTATACTCATATGAAGTTTATCTTAACAGGGGATTTGTACTAATTGAATCACCTATGTGAAACTTAAGACTCACAATATGGGTTATGTGTAAAAGTTATAACATCATATGATGTACAACTATATAGTACTCAAGTATATTATAGAATCAATAATGGAGCTATTGCTCCAGATAGTTGTATGCAAGATACAAGTTGTTAGGTAGTAAGAGGCATACTATGTTGAGCTGGTAGGGTAGTTACTGTAGTTGTATATGCTTCTTCGTGTTATTAGGGTTTGTGTAGTGGTCATGGCAATGGGGGCAGCCCTAGGAAGATGGATCCCAAGGTTGCGACCGCACCGAACAACTTCAAACTTATCACCAAAGTACACACCAATGTGAGAGCTAAGTAAACGGCAAAACTTAATATCGTCAAGCCTGACGCTTCACTCAATTAAGGTCTTGAGACGATTGATTGTTGCAGTAGGAGAGTTCTCGCATAGACATTCAGGTAGTTTTATCTTATGCCAGAAACTCCACCATCAGTTTACTCCCACTATTCGAGCACATGCTTCTCCGCTAAGGGTGCTCTGACACGTCTCCTGGCACACCCTTCTGGCATGCATCTGTCGACACACTCTAGGCGGCGTTCACCTTATGCGGTTATAGTTTCTGCAGTGCATTTCCAGTTTGCCCGCAGGAGTGAAAACTTCTGCGCATTGGTATCTTGCCAGTGGCTAAGCGTCAAAGCACCTCATGAAATGGACTATCTATGACACTCTTCCGATATGCATTGATCGCTACTTGACTCCGGAAGCTAGGGTGAGCGATTAATCTATTTACTGTTTACGGGTCGCGGGCTTCCGGTGTCTTCCACATGGCACGGTAGTGCGGGAATGATCCAATGGGTGCTACCCATGACCACTACCTCGGATCTGCCTTACCTGTGGAGGAAATCAGGCTATTCATGTCTCCGTACTTCCCTTTCAGGGCCTATAGCGTTGGGGACACTTTCGGGCTTAGTAGGTGTAAAACCCTCCCAGTTGCCCCGGCACCACCCGGGACTACCTTTGGGACCCCCACGGTTAACACCCGTTACCTGCCTCAGTTTTGGTCCGTTTTACTCCGAACAACTTGGAGGAGGTACTCCACCTTCCACACTATGCCCCCTTATATATCCTGCGAACAGCCTACGGTCGACCGGATGGCAGCGACGTATATGGTGTTGCAAGCATGTCACCAAAGGTTCCACCTTGCTAGACTGCACACAACTATACAACTGTTTGCCCATGACGTCCGGGCCCCAAGGCCGGGCCGGAGGGGTATGATAGGAATAATGCCTCCAATTTACAGATTCCTCGAAGCTACGTAGCTCGCCCAATAGCATTCCCCGGAACCCCAGATTCCAGTATCATCCATGGCTTCGTGTGACAAACATTCCAGTCATTTTTCCCAAACTCCCCATGGGACTTCGTATTGAAAGGTAGGGTAACTCAGGCACTTGGGCAGGGTAACTCAAGGCCCATGGCAGGGTAACCTGATCCTGAGTGTAGGGTTACCTGTCGGGTGGACAAGATAACTTTTCCCTGTTACCCAGTCTATCCCGTTGCTAGAGATAGACGCTTCTGACCTTTCTCCAGTTACCCGGCCTAGCTGAGCAACCGCCCCTTCAGACGTCCCCAAGTACGCTGACACTGCCCCCGGGTGTATCCAGGTACCGAAATCTCTGACTAGCCAATTCTGTTCATTCTCGGAGCCCGGGCCATCAGGTCTCCGAAGGTCAAGTACTTACTTGCCTGCCGGTTCCTACCAGTTCGCCTCCTGGCTCCCTGTATGGGTATAGGTTCCGTCTGCCATAGCTCATGTATGCTGGGTCGTTACAGTCATAGATGTCCTTGTTTTCTGTATATATAGAGGCAGCCAGTAGTCACAAACTAGCCGAGCTGAATATCTAGATTCCTACCTCTATACAAGCTTTCTTCCTCCACTATACAAGACATCTACTGTCCCTACTCGTTATCAATCAAAAGATCACGATTAACAATACTCAGTTGTATAATACCTCATGACTTGAATATGAATCCTCATATTACCAGTATAGATACTAGGTTGCATTTTATGTTTTGTTACCTAGTATCGTTTGAGGGTGGTAATGTTTCAAAGGCATCATTTGGTACTTGTAATCTTTTATACTTTGTTGCATTGTACTGTTTTATACTTGGTATGTTTTGAAAGTCGTGTCAAGTATATTGAAAGAGACTATGTTGTTGCTTATACTGGAGATGAGTGAGACCTTCTATTTAAAAGACTGCTGATTCCATGATGGAAAAAAAGACTTCCACAGATAGTACTCAGAATATCCTTGATTGAATGGTTACTTGTTAAACTCCTATGATATCCTCTCAGAGTCTCCTTGAGTCTAGGTGCATTTTGGCTCTTATTAACCAAGCAAACAACCTCTTACAATCACAGACAAAGTATAATTAGTACCCTGGGTATGAACATATAATATTTCTGCTATCACACTAAGTGGTTATGAATACCATATCAGGACAAGGCTGAACAACCTACAGAAGTCCACAGAGAAATACCAGTAGCAGGAAATAGCAGAACCCTGCAATGGTCCACTTCGCTAGTACACAGCATTGCAATATGGCAGATGAGTAGTAAGGAGCAGGTCTGACAGAAAGAACTTATCCACCCCAGAAAATGCAAAAAGTCACATTGTACTGAAGGAGAGTTTGGTACAGAAAAGGCTACCAGTCTGGTTGCAGGGGCCTAGGTGGTACAAACCCCCGAAGAATCTATAAAACATTTAGCCAGAGATATTATACAGATACCTAGTGGATTCCCTGTCAGCCTAGAAAAAGGCAATGTACTAGCAGATCTAAGTCTCCCACTACCCCCACTGCTACCAAAGCGTCCAACAGGAACAGGAGATAATAACCACCAAACAAGTCTCTCTAGCATGTCAGATTTAGGTAGACCATGAGCTCCACCAGCCACCCTGGCTAGTAGCTCTGATACTTAGCCAGAAAAGAAACCTAAGGTAGAACCACTACTACGAGAGATATTCACTAGTAAGGTACCCTATCTTAGACCTGCAGCCTTCAAGTAATAGTCAACCACGAGATGCCAGTACCTACTGACATAGAGAATAAAGACTTGTGAAGAGGGAACCAGATTCTATATTGAAGGTTCCAGTAAAGTAGCAGCCCAGGAGATGTATCACTGCTGCATAGACAATATTGATGATTGAGCCTCCATTAGTAGAAGAACAGTACTGCAATACCTCCAGAAATGATTCCAGTTGAGTCAAAAGAGGGAAGAGCTGTTTAAGGCAGTTAACAGTATATAGGAAGTGCAAAATGGCAGAGTAGGGAAGATGACAAAGATAGTAACAGAACCCTGGTTATAGTGAGAATGAACCCCAGAATTTACATTCAACTATGGTATACATAAATAGCGATTTTGTGATGCTATCAATATACTGCTCAGCTATTTGGTAGAACCACTGGAACAAGAAGATAACACAATAGATAAGGGCCTTACAAATGGGGAATAATAGGATACTATTGTGCATAACACCGATGGTTATAGTAATCTAAGCTCAGTAAAGTGAGACAGGAAGTTGGCAGATAGAAAATGTCAGCCAGAGGGGAAGTCTAAACCTGCGTAGAAAAGGAACCCCAAGAAGACCAAACTGGAAATGCAAAGAGAATGGGGAATGGTGTGAGTGTGCAAAAAGGAGACATATAGTATGAGACTGCTATAACAAGTGACAAAGTATAACAGAAATCTCAGTGAAGTAGATAGGAATCTACAAATACAAGGAAGTGGAAATCAACTTGGTCAGTCTAGAGATAAAGATTGAGTACTATCAACCACTCCCAACCTGTACTCTACAGCGCAACCAGGCTCTGGAAGGAACAATCTTGATTAATAGTATAGGAGCTAACGAGTTATTTCATACACCAACTGTAAGTGCAGACCTCATTAGTAATATCTTTATCATCACCCATGGCATCTCCACTGTCAATATGAAGACACCAGTCAATGTGAACATGGCTAGGGAGTGATTACGTACAACAAGTGATAAGCCTTGCAAAGCAACCATCCCGCCCTTGTTTGTGAAGCTACCAAACCCAAGAATGAAGGTTGAAAAACTAGTGAAATATGATTTGTTAATAGAGATGCTATTTCTATCCCAGCACTGGTCTCTTATGTAGTATAGTGAAGCTGGAATAAAAGTCCCTGAAAGGAATGTCTAGGTACTATGTAAACTAACACGTATAGAATTTAGAGTGGTCATGTACAAAACTGAGCAGGAGGTAATTCTTTCTGAGTTCATTGAAGTATTCCTAAATGGAATCTCCAAGCCTTCATTGCCTCTTAGAAAGATAAACCACCATGTTTGCCTTGACAACAAAACAGACTCATACAACTGACCAACATAAACCATCGCCAGAGAACAGTAAGAATTACTATCTGACTAGATAAATTGGAAATCAAGGACATGAGTTATTTGTCTAATCATGCCCCTTAGGGCTGTGGCTATACTTGTGCAGCCAAGATCTGATGCAAAGGTTGGACCAATACTAGACTCCAAGCCACGAATCAAGGATACCATTGTGGACAGCTCATGACCTGTGAACCAGACTAAGATCCTTAATGCTATGGGAAGGACAAGATTGTGAAGCAGGATAGATCCCAGTAATAGCTAATTTCTATCCTGAATAGAACTGTGCAGTGAAACATTAAATACTTTCCAAACTACTTTTAGTGGATTGGCAAGCAAAGTGCTACCACAAGGTACCAGTAATGTACTCAGTACCTTCATGTCCATGTAATGGGGGCACCCCTAGGAAGATGGATCCCAAGGTTGCGACCACACCAAACAACTTCAACCTTATCGCCAAAAGTTCACACAGATGTAAGCGTAAAGTAGACGGTAAAACTTAACATCGTTAAGCCTGACGCTTCACTCAATTAAGGTCTCGAGAGGATTGATTGTTGGAGTAGGAGAGTTCTCGCATAGACTTTCAGGTAGTTTTATCTTATGCCAGAAACTCCCC
>PYWC01000084.1:395370-409443 GCA_003182015.1 Tuber magnatum | reverse complement strand
ATGGCTACGCCCAAGATACCTGACCACCCTTCTGTCCCTTCTCGAAGCCCGGGCCATCGGGTCTCCGTAGCTCATGTACTTACTTGCCTGCCGGTTCCTACCAGTTCGCACCCTGGCTACCTGTATGGGTATAGGTTCTGTCTGCCTAGCTCATGTATGTAGGGTCGTTACAGTCCATTATAGAAGATCTATTAAGTCACTCTTTGCTTTATTTTCTTTTGGTATATATTTATAACCTCCTCCTTTATTCTATCACCAAAGTGCTTCATATATAGTATATCATGAAAATCTATCAGCGACTGCCATTGGCAAGATTCCACGCTATCCAGAAAAAGGCAACCCCCTTTGTGGAATTATTAGGTGTTCTAGAACATTTTATGGACAATGAGAATATTCTCGTCTGACTTGGGAAACCACTATTGGTTGAGGAACATGCTAAAACAAGAAACCAGAAAGAACTGCAGCAATTGCTACGCCTGGTGAAGTACATTGTACAATTCATACTGGACCACCCTACAGTTATGGCGTCTATTATCAAAGCTCACAGGAAAGTCTGAATTTCTTCAAAAAGACACCTGATATTGCCTTGACCAATATCAAAGACAAATAAAACAGTCACGGTTGATCTGAACCATGTGTTAGAACTTGCAAGAAAACATATGGCTGCTCATGAATGTCTTAGATATTGGAGTAGTAGCTTGATTTGTCCAGGGGTCAACATATGGAAAAAGTGCACCCTGTAGCCTTCGTAAGCAAAAGTCTACAAATTTGCAGGTTTGCTATGGTACTATAAACAAGCAGGTACCAGGGTTGATTGATGCAGCCTAACCATTGGACCATATAGTTCTAGGTTTTCAATTTACAATTATTATAGACTGGTAACCCCTGGTAAGTAGGAAAACTGACCAGATTGCGGTATGATAATGGATTTGCTAGATAAGTGAACTGAGTAAATATGATGAAAAGATGGTATACAGTCAAGAATGAGTGAACCATTTAGCAGACATGTGGACCTGTATATATGCAAACTTTGGTGGTTCTACCCCACATCTCGCTCATGTCCAGATTCTGGACGATGATAATATTTTCAACTTGACCTCTACTAAGAATGACTCTATACGCCTTACTACTATGTTGCAAGCAATCTCACAAACCTCCCTGTACTGCTCCATGCCATTTTGGAACTACACTAGGGCCTATACTCGGTCATAGGACTAAGCAATTAGACCAAGGTATAGGTAGCCCAGATCATCGAACCTGAACTCCCCTGGTAGAGCAGTTGTCCTTGTAATCTCCGATGGGCGGCTCCTATGTTCTAGGGAGTAGCAGCACTCTCCAATGAGTCAACATAACTAGTGGTAACCCCACTGGGTTGTCAGCCAGAATAACACCTATGAATCTGATCAATGGACACCTACAGGTCAACCACCACTATACCATGGTATCTGGTGAAACCACCTAACCTGAAGCCCCTATGTAGCAGAACACGGGATGTCTACAAGAATGAACCTAGTATCTCAGTCCTACTTCTACAAATAGATAAGTGCTACTACACCTAATATGATGTCTGAGATGAAAAGGAAGACAAGGGGCAACTCAACACTAGGGAATAACAGAATAAGGATGAAGAAGGTGTAACTGATATATCCCTTGGGATGCTTAGACCTATCAGGCAATAGACAGTACCTGGACTGAGACATGAACCAATCCACTCCGGGATTGTTAACCGGGGGGGAGAATGAGGAGTGGAAGAAGTATATAGAGTGGATAGAATACTATATAGAAATGCACAATATGGGAAATACTGCCTGGTTATTCCGGAAGGTCATGGTTTGAAAGGAAAGATGCTGCAAGTAAAAATGGTATATATGATCTTCATAGTAAAGGACATTATAGTGCAGAACAAAACCTGCGATATGGAACCAAGTTTGCCTACCCACCAGTGACGAGTATGGACTTTGATGAATATGTAAAGCAAGGTCATATTGGCCAGATGGAAAAGCAACTTACCCATAGATCTGAAGGAAGTACCCAGACCGCTGACCAAGCCTCTGATGGCTCTGGCTTGATTGCCTTCCATTTCATGGCACCCTTCAGCAAGTCAGAAAGATCCGAGCTTGTCCTAGTGGCATTGGATCGACTAGGCAGCTATCTGTGGCTTACACCAAGCAACACAATACTAATGGCAGAAGAAACAATGATACTGCTAGAATGAAGCATCATTACTCCTCCTTGATACCCAGATAGATAGTCGGTGATATAGACCTGTGCTGTTATCGAACTAGGGGAAATAGATTCACGATGGTGACGATTTCCTATAACTCATTGTACTCGAGATGTGTGGCAACCTTGGTTGTGTTCAGATACTGTGCTGTGTCCAAGTGCTCCTGGAGCCTCTTGGCCCGATCTTACTATTCTCAGATAAAAGCAAGTTTCTCACCAGCACCTATAGTTTCGGTCCTTGTATAGCTAGGTTGGGCCATGGAGCAGAGGGTGTACCGACCCAGCATACGTGAGCTATGGCAGCCGGAACCTACACCCATACAGGTAGCTCGGAGGCGAACTGGTAGGAACCGGCAGGCAAGTGAGTACTTGACCTACGGAGACCCGATGGCCCGGGCTCCGAGATGAGCAGACTTAGTGGACACAAGTATTTAGGTACATGGCTACGCCCAAGGTTGGTGTCAGCGTACTTAGGGACCTATGAAGGGCCAATACACAGCTAGGCTGGGTAACTAGAGAAAGGCCGAGTGTGTCTATCCCCGGAAGAGGGATAGATAGGGTAACAGGAGAAAATCCACTTGTCCACCGGACAAGATTACCCTACCCACAGAACAGGGTTACCCTGCCTTGAGGCTTGGATTACCCTGTTCAAGGACCTGAGTTACCCTACCTGCCAATACGAAGTCCCTCGGGGAGTTTGGGAAAAATGACTGGAATGTTTGTCACACGAAGCCATGCATAATACTGGAATCTGGGGTTCCGGGAGATGCTATTGGGCGAGCTACGCAGCTACGAAGAAGCTGTAAATTGAAGACATTATTCCTATCATGCCCCTCCGGCCCCGCCTTGAGGCCCGGACGTCATGGGCAAACGGTTGCGTAGTTGTGTGCAGTCTAGCAAAGGAGGATCTTTGGAGACCCGCTTGCAACACCGTATACGTTGCTGCCGTCCGGTCGACCGTAAGCTGTTCGCAGGATATATAAGGGGGCATAGGGTGGAAGGTGGAGTACCTCCTCCAAGTTGTTCGGAGTAAAACGGACCAAAACTGACGGAGTTAACGGGAGTTAACCGTGGGGGTCCCGAAGGTAGTCCCGGGTGGTGCCGGGACGACTGGGAACGTTTTGCACCTACCACGCCCAAGGATGTCCCCAACGCCATAGGCTCTGAGAGGGAAGTGCAGAGACACTAAAAGCATGATTCCTACCGCAGGTAAGGTGTATCCGAGGTAGTGGTCGTGGGTAGCGCCCATTGGATCACTCCTGGACCACCGTACCCTGCGGAAGACACCGGAAGCCCGAGACTCGTAAATAGTAGATAGATAAACCGCTCACGGTAGCTTCCGGCGTCAAGAAGAAATCAACGCGCATGGGAAGGGTGTCATAGATAGTCTAGTTCAGCAAGGGGTCTTGACAGTTAGCCACTGGCAAGTCCCCGATGCGCAGAGGTTTTCACTCCGGCGGGCAGAATGGAAATGCGCCGCAGAAACGATATGCACATATGGTGAACGCCGACTAGAGCGGGTCGACACATACATGCCCGAAAGGGGTGTCAGGAGACGTGTCGGACCGCCCTTAGCGGAGAAGGGTGTGCTCGAACAGTTGGAGTAAACTGATGGGGGAGTTTCTGGCATAAGATAAAACTACCTGAAAGTCTATGCGAGAACTCTCCTACTCCAACAATCAATCCTCTCGAGACCTTAATTGAGTGAAGCGTCAGGCTTAACGATATTAAGTTTTACCGTCTACTTTACTCTTACATTTGTGTGAACTTTTGGCGATAAGTTTGAAGTTGTTTGGTGCGGTCGCAACCTTGGGATCCATCTTCCTAGGGGTGCCCCCGTTACAGTATATCGTTAAGCGAGCTCCTCGCTTAACTCCTCTCCTGATTAATTGTTTTTCGACCTTCGGCACTGACCTTGCGTGAATACTGGTAACCTTGTCTCGAACAAGTAGCCCAGGGTGGAAAGCGCAATGGCTAGTATCGAACGTCGACCCAGAATGGAATCCAACTCGGATTCAGACCTTGACCTTGACGAGAACTCCGCCAACACATTTCGTGCTTCGGTGTTCGCGGACGTCCGCGGTATTGAATGGGACGGTCACCAATTGCTCCTGGAGGCCGCCCCTATTCAACTACCTGATGAATGTGTTGATCTTATGATTACAGACCCTCGCGCTGCGGCGCTTTCGTTCTTCCAAGACGCCGCCCTCGTCCACAACATGCTCCCTCCTCCACCGCAAGGAGTACCCTTTAGCGAGTTCTCCCGCGAGTTCGTCGAACCTTACATCGTCCGGGAGGTATCCAAGTCGATTGAGGATGCGAAGCGGGAACTGAAGAACTGGAATGCCCAGCAGCAGCAGGTGTTCCGTAAACAGATTACTACGGCAGCGGTGGAATGGATGAAGGTACAGCAGGAGGCATACCTGCGAATGTTAAGAGACCAGAAGGCATTGAAGGATCGTATGGCAGCGCTGGAAAGGGCCTTCGCGGGAGGTTATAGTATTGATGCTGAGAATGACGTACTGATGATAGAGGCGGCGCCCCCACTCCCACTTGTCCACACGAAGCTGGAGAACTTCGGGATGGAACTGGCTATGAGAGCCCGGGATGAACAGTGGAGGGCGTACCTAAGCCCCGTGGGCATACGGATGTTGGAAAGCCTCAAGGGGGAAGGATACAGTTATACCTCGTCCTTCACAAGAGCATCAACAGGCTCTCTGTCTGTCCCCTCCTCGATCGCCCGTAGTCGTTCAGGAAGTCCGGCGATTGGACCAACCGATGGGCGTCGGGTTAAGAAAAGGACGTCCAAGCCAAAGGGTATCACAGCACCAGATACACCTGACCCTACTCCTCGGCCGACCCCCGCTCCCATTAACCCCCCTGCAACACCATCGGTTGCAACTCCCGTACCTCCTATTGCTGCCCCAAGACCCACACCTTTACCAGTTTCATTGCCCCCTCCTGATACCTTCCCTGTCGCAGCTTTCCCGCCAACAGTATCGGCTACCCCAGGGTACCGACCGCTGCGTGCGGCTTCACCTGGATTCTTTGAACAGGTCAGGCGCCAGGAAGAGCGAGCACCCATGGCTCCATCACGAGGGACTCCGATCCCCGGACCTGGGACACCCGCTCGTTCCGTTCCTTGGGCACCCGTGATTCCCTCTGCCCCCTCAAAACCAACTCTTCCCTCCATCCTCCCCACGATCACTAGTGGTGAGTCGGACAGCCAAGACGAGTACTGTCTGTCGGGCTGCAAATCGGAAGAAACCCGTATGGGGTGGATTCATTACCACACGTATGGGTGCAGGAAGGGACCATGGACCCCGGTAAGGAACCGAAGAAGACAGAAGGAGGGAGACGGACGACCAACATGTGGGTACTGTGGGTCATGGAGACACGCGGGGCCCCCAATGCAACCTTTGAGTTGTCCAGAGCTTCAGTCGTTTCTGGCGACAACTCAGGCGGCTCCGAACCCAACTCCTGAGGGTGGGCAACGACCTGTTCCACCACCGGCATCAGTACCATCAGGGGCTAACCCCCCCGAGGATGGGAATCAGGATGGCCAGGAGGAAAGGTTTGATGGGTATGATAGACCCCGCGAGACCCCAGGTGGAAATACCGGGGGTAGTGGAGGTGGAAATGGACCACCTGTCGGTGGTACTACGGGAGCAGGTGGAGATCCTGGGGACTCTGACCATGATAGCTCGGATGATGATGATGCCGATTCTCTCCCCGACTTGACCCCTTTTCTCGGCGCTCGCAAGGATGACTGGAGCGACGAGAAGAAACGACGGTGGGACCGCCGTGCTAAGAAGCTGTCAAGGGAACTACGGAGTAGGGCGGCTGCACGACCATCATCTAGACAACGGCAGAAGAAGCCGGAAAAGCTGAGCGGCATTCCGGCGTTTAAGGGAAAGGTCACCGAACTCGCCAGCTTCCTGACGCTGGTAGAGGTTAAGTTCGAGTACTTTGCTGGGTGCAGGTTGACCGATATGGACAAGGTAAACCTGGTGATCCCCCTTCTAGAAGATACTGCCCGAACATGGTATCTTGGGCTGCACTCCCACATCAATAAGGAGGCAGCCAAGCGTACCGGAGTTCCAGTTAATAACAGTAACCCGTTAAGAACGTGGAAAGGATTCCGGGAACGGCTTGAACGGAGTTTCGGCGGTGACCAAGCGGAACGAGACCGATCCCTCCTTGAGTGGCGAGACCTAGTGATGAAGCCACATCACATCGATGAGTACCTGGACAAGATAATTGACTATATGTATAAGCTTAGCTATACAGACCCTGTGCAGGTACGAGATAAGGTACGGTCGGGCATTACTCAAGAAGTGAGGAACGCGTGGGCACTGAAGGAGCCCCATCCTACCGACTTGAACGACTACCTTGATCTTCTTCGGAAGGTTGGACACACACTGGAAGACAACACCCGGTTCAGCAACCGAGTTATCCACCCTGTCCAACGGTCTCAACCAACGGACAAGAAGGAGGATAGGTCCTCAACTTCCGGAAGGTTTAAAAAGAAGGATAAAGGTTCGGGCAGACAGAACCAGCGGTCTGCCAAACCTACTAATTTCAATGCGGGGAAACAGGCAAAGCCGGGGACTTCTGAGTATGCCCTGGCGCATAAGGAAATCCCGTCGACTTTGACCGAACGTCGGAGAAAGCACAACCAGTGCACCAAGTGTGGACAAACGGGTCACTTTTGGAGAAAGTGCACCGCGACGTCCCCAGTCGTTAGTTCGTCCAAACAGGCTCGTGGGTTGAAACGGTCAGCCCCGGTAAGCGAGCCCTCAGGTACGGACAAGCGACTAAAGCGCATCGAAGCGCCACCTCCGGCTACCTCGTCAAAGATACTTGAAGTCCGACAGGCATCACCTCAGATTATGGAGGTTGATACTGACGGCTCAGAATAGGTAAGACCCCATTCTGTGAAAGGTATAACCTTAATAACCTGTATCCATAGACCCCTGCGGGATGGATGAAAAGGAGCCCCGGAAGTGGCTTCTGGGATGGGTAAGTACCCCTCTACTGCATGAACGACCCTGATGCTGACTACACCCAGGTGGTGTGGGCAGATAGATGTTGAAGGCCGTATGCGGTGGACAGGGTGATCTCTCCTTTGTGGGTTTTCAGGTTATTTCCTTTGTTCTAGTTATTTGTATTTCTTTCAGGATTTCTTTACTGGGACGGACAAGTCATAGGACATTATTTTCGGTTGAGGCTGGGAGAGATCTCGCTCGCGGAGACGCTCGACATTGGGGAAGCAAGGTTGCTTCGCTTGGAACCGGTCCAACAGCGGACTTCTACCCACCTCGGGAAAATTTGTTATGTTTAGTACAAGCGGGATTAGTTCAGGCTGGACTTGATTGAATAAATGATACTATGATCAAGTTTACCTGAGGAGGGTTCAGTACCCGAAATCATGCTGGCGTGATAGTAAACACCCTAGCTATTGATAAAACGAATCCCAATCCCTTAACGTTTACCGACCCGTTGTGGCCGCTCTTGTGTCGAAAGGCAAGAGATCAGAATTAGTAAGCCAAGATGACTAAGTCCCTAAGACAAGTGAAGAGGCAGAAGCGTGATAACTTGCCTCGCCATACCAAGTCTATCCACCTGAGGGTAAGGCTAGACTGGAAGATTGGAGCTAGACAGGTAAGCGCTGAGGCGCTCCTGCTACTCGACAGTGGAGCTACTGGGCCAGTGCTTAGTAGCCGATGGGTTAAACAAACGCAGGCACCATGTGTACGACGAAAGGTACATGTGCCGATAAGCGACGCAAGCGGTAATCACATTCCGGGGTCAGGTCTGCACTATACCAAATCATTGGACATGAGAATAGGCGACCACCATAACGAAATGCGGTTTGAAGTCGCGGACATGCCCGACACCAAGGTGGACGGGTACCTACCTATGTCTTGGTTGAAGGACCATAATCCCGACATAGATTGGAAGACAGGATCACTAACCTGGCGCTCAGATTTCTGCAAGGCTAATTGCCTGGCAGAGCAGGGGCGGTTAGTGTTCATGACCGATGAAGAGTTGCTAGCTGAAGACCCTAGTAATGTGTACCTGTTGGGAATTGTACAATTCTCCGATGAGGAAGGTGCTGACATTACTGTCAAGCTACTCCCTGAGTATAAGGACTACGGGGACATCTTCAGTCAAGAACGGATTGAGGCCTTGCCGGAGCACTCAAAGTATGACCACACGATCGAGTTGCTACCCGGGACTCAACCTCCGTTTGGGCCTATCTATCCGTTATCGGAAAAGGAGCTTAAGGCACTCCGGGAATATCTCAATGACATGCTGCGAACGGGGAAGCTACGGCGATCCAGTTCCTCAGCAGCAGCCCCTATCCTCTTTGTGCCAAAACCAGATGGTACATTAAGACTGGTAATAGATTACCGAGGGCTGAACAAAATCACGGTGAAGAGCAAGTACCCTCTACCGCTGATGAATGAACTGCGAGATAGGTTAGGAAAAGCCGTTGTGTTCACTAAGTTGGACTTGAAAAACGGCTACTATCTTCTGAGGATGGCAGAAGGTGAGGAATGGAAGACGGCCTTCCGGTGCAGATATGGACTGTATGAATACACGGTCATGCCGTTTGGGTTATGTAATGCCCCGGCAACTTTCCAGAGCATGATAAATGAGGTCTTTCGAGATCTCATGGATGAAGGAGTCATCGCGTATATGGATGACATCCTGATCTACTCCGAAACTATGGAAGAGCACGTCGCGATGGTAAGGCGTGTAATGGAGAAATTGCGGAAAGCTAGACTATGTGTAAGTATGAAGAAGTCCAGTTTCCACCAACGGGAGGTTGAATTCCTCGGATATAGGATCTCCGATATGGGGATCTCTATGTTGTCGGAAAAGGTGCAGACAATCAAAGACTGGGCACCTCCGACATGCGTCGTCGACGTTCAAAGCTTTATGGGCTTTGCCAACTTCTATCGTCGGTTCATAGAAGGGTTCAGCAAGATAGCGAAACCCCTCACGGACTTGACAAAGAAGGATGTCCGATGGGAATGGACACCTGCATGTGAGCAGGCCTTCAATCATTTAAAGGAAGCGTTCACGTCCAAACCTATCCTAGCACATTTTGACCCTGAACGGCCAACACGGCTAGAAACCGACGCTAGTGACTTTGCATTAGGAGCCGTTCTCTCCCAGTTATGTGAGGATGAGAGATGGCATCCGGTGGCCTACCATAGTAGGAAGTTCCACCCAGCGGAGATTAATTATGATGTCCATGACAAGGAAATGACAGCCATCGTGGCGGCGTTCAAGGAATGGGATCATTTGCTACGCTCGGTAACGGACCAGTTGGTGATCTATACGGATCATAAGAACTTGGAGTACTTCAATAGTACCAAGGTCCTTAACCGAAGGCAGCACCGCTGGGCTGAATTCCTGCAACCATTTAACTTCAAGGTGGTTTACCGAGAAGGACGGTTGAATGAGAAGGCGGATGCTTTGTCGCGGCGTAGGGACTACCGCCCTGAAGGGGGGAGTGATTTTCCGCCACAGTCGTTTTTTCGCCCCGGACAGTGGGTTGGGAGCCAGGAACGGGACATCTTGCGACCACAGGTGTTGCAAGTGTGCCAGGGATTTCGGCTCAAGTCTTCCTTTTTGGATCAGTTGCGGGTAGCGATAACCGAAGACCAGGAGTACTTAAGGATCCTGAAGGCAACAGCTGCAGGTGACAAAGAGGTCGACCGACATTTCACGACGGAAAAGGGCTTACTCCTGTACAAGAACAGGTGGTATGTTCCCAAGGGTCAGAATCTGAAGCAGACAATCATGAAGGCAGAACATGACTCCCGAATCGCGGGACACTTCGGGACTTACAAAACCATTGGCAGGGTGAGGGCTAACTTCTACTGGCCTAAGATGGATGAGCACATCACTGACTATGTGCGGACATGTGACGCATGCCAAAGAAATAAATCCATCAGGCACAAGAAGTTCGGGCTGCTGGAACCTATCGATGTTCCTATGCGGCCTTGGACAGCAATTTCAATGGATTTCATTGTCGCGCTGCCAGAGTCCGAAGGGTATACCAAGATCTGGGTCATAGTAGACAGGTTTTCGAAAATGGCCCATTTCATACCCCTGACCACTGAGGTACCTATCAAGGAGCTTGCCTTGATATTCCTGAAGGAGGTTTGGCGCCTTCATGGACTGCCAGAGTCAATCATCTCCGACCGAGATAGCCGATTCACATCCAAGTTCTGGATGAGTCTGATGCACTTGCTGCAAGTGAAACTAAACGTTTCGACTGCATTCCACCCAGAGACTGATGGGCAAACCGAGAGGGTTAATCAGACACTGGAGCAGTACCTGCGTAGTTACTGCTCCTATCAACAGGATGACTGGGTCTCGCTGCTACCCCTTGCGGAGTATGCGTATAACACCTCAACATCAGAATCCACCAGGTTGTCACCATTTGAGATCAACTATGGGTTCAACCCACGAACAAACTGGTCGGGTGTTGTGTCTGACAACCAAGGGATACACCCAAGTAGTGAACTCTTGGTTAAGGAATGGGAAGGAACCTGGCAACAGATTCGAGAAACGATTAAACGGGCACAGGAAAGGCAGCGGAAATGGCATGACCAGAAACGGCTGCCATCCCCGGACTATGTTACCTTGGAAGATGTGGCTGCTGGGCGGGCTAAGAAAGCGGACCGCGTGATGTTGAACCGGAAGAACATCCGCACCAAGCGTCCCATGGAGAAGCTGGACCACCGGATGTTTGGCCCTTTCGTGGTCAAACGTCGGGTGGGTACCCGAGCATACGAACTCCAATTGCCCACCCGATGGAGCATCCACCCGGTTTTCAATGTCACGCTGCTGGAACCCTATCGCGAGGATCCGGAATCGGGTAGGATCAAGGAGATCCCTACCCCCGAGCTCGTGGACAATGAGCCCAGTTACGTCATCGAAGCTGTTGTGGACAGTCGCTGGTATGGTGGAACAAAGGCGAAGTTTCCGTCGCGCTTTGTCCAGTACCTGGTTTCATGGGAAGGCTATGGAGCTGAGGAGAACTCGTGGGAGCCCTATGAGATGCTAGAAGGGACAGGCTTACAGGCCATGCTAGATTTCCACCAAAGATATCCGGCCAAGCCCAGGGACCATCGGGTCTTGGGGGAATCGAGTCGTGGAAACAAAAGACGACGCTAAACGGTCCGGGACGGACCGTAGAGAAGAGGGGAGTGATGTAACGACCCAGCATACGTGAGCTATGGCAGCCGGAACCTACACCCATACAGGTAGCTCGGAGGCGAACTGGTAGGAACCGGCAGGCAAGTGAGTACTTGACCTACGGAGACCCGATGGCCCGGGCTCCGAGATGAGCAGACTTAGTGGACACAAGTATTTAGGTACATGGCTACGCCCAAGGTTGGTGTCAGCGTACTTAGGGACCTATGAAGGGCCAATACACAGCTAGGCTGGGTAACTAGAGAAAGGCCGAGTGTGTCTATCCCCGGAAGAGGGATAGATAGGGTAACAGGAGAAAATCCACTTGTCCACCGGACAAGATTACCCTACCCACAGAACAGGGTTACCCTGCCTTGAGGCTTGGATTACCCTGTTCAAGGACCTGAGTTACCCTACCTGCCAATACGAAGTCCCTCGGGGAGTTTGGGAAAAATGACTGGAATGTTTGTCACACGAAGCCATGCATAATACTGGAATCTGGGGTTCCGGGAGATGCTATTGGGCGAGCTACGCAGCTACGGAGAAGCTGTAAATTGAAGACATTATTCCTATCATGCCCCTCCGGCCCCGCCTTGAGGCCCGGACGTCATGGGCAAACGGTTGCGTAGTTGTGTGCAGTCTAGCAAAGGAGGATCTTTGGAGACCCGCTTGCAACACCGTATACGTTGCTGCCGTCCGGTCGACCGTAAGCTGTTCGCAGGATATACAAGGGGGCATAGGGTGGAAGGTGGAGTACCTCCTCCAAGTTGTTCGGAGTAAAACGGACCAAAACTGACGGAGTTAACGGGAGTTAACCGTGGGGGTCCCGAAGGTAGTCCCGGGTGGTGCCGGGACGACTGGGAACGTTTTGCACCTACCACGCCCAAGGATGTCCCCAACGCCATAGGCTCTGAGAGGGAAGTGCAGAGACACTAAAAGCATGATTCCTACCGCAGGTAAGGTGTATCCGAGGTAGTGGTCGTGGGTAGCGCCCATTGGATCACTCCTGGACCACCGTACCCTGCGGAAGACACCGGAAGCCCGAGACTCGTAAATAGTAGATAGATAAAGCGCTCACGGTAGCTTCTGAGGTCAAGTAGAGATCCACGCGTATGGGAAGGGTGTCATAGATAGTCTAGTTCATGCGGCGTCTTGACTGTTAGCCACTGGCAAGACGCCGATGCGCAAAGGTTTTCACTCCGGCGGACAAAATGGAAATGCACCGCAGAAACGATAACCGCATAAGGTGAACGCCGACTAGAGCGTGTCGACACATACATGCCCGAAGGGGGTGTCAGGAGACGTGTCGGACCGCCCTTAGCGGAGAAGGGTGTGCTCGAACAGTTGGAGTAAACTGATGGGGGAGTTTCTGGCATAAGATAAAACTACCTGAAAGTCTATGCGAGAACTCTCCTACTCCAACAATCAATCCTCTCGAGACCTTAATTGAGTGAAGCGTCAGGCTTAACGATATTAAGTTTTACCGTCTACTTTACTCTTACATCTGTGTGAACTTTTGGCGATAAGTTTGAAGTTGTTTGGTGCGGTCGCAACCTTGGGATCCATCTTCCTAGGGGTGCCCCCGTTACAGAGGGGGCCTTGACTCTCTTTCTTGCCTGCGTAGCAGAACGGTTGGGGCCTAAAGGTTGTGAATTTATAAGGAGTGTAAATTTGTAGATAGGAAATAATAGTAGTTGGTTGTGTAAACAGCTGACCTATCTGTAAAAACCTGGCCTTTATATAGAACTCTTCGGGCAACCCCAACCCTGTCCTGATCCTTGATTGAGGTCAGTTGGGAAATCAATCATAACATCCTATGTGTCACGACCCAGTATACATGAGCTATGGCAGTCGGAACCTAAACCCAAACAGGTAGCCAGGAGGTGAACTGGTAGGAACTAGCAGGCAAGTAAGTACTAGAGGTACGGAGCCCTGATCGTCCGGGATCCGTGAATGAACAGAATTGGTGGACCAGGTACTTAGGTATCTGAGGACACCAAGGAGCAGTGTTAGGGTGCTTAGGAACCTCGGAAGGGGGCATTACTGAGGTAGGCCGGGGAACTGGAGAAAGGTCAGAAGTGTCTATGTCCAGTAACGGAATAGACCGAATAACAGCAAAAAGTCATCTTGTCCACTGGACAAGGGTACCCTACGCTCAGGACCAGTTTGCCATGCCATGGGGCTCGGGTTACCCGGCTCAAAGTCTTGAGTTACCCTACCTTTCAAGACGACGTCCCTGGAGGCGTTTGGAAAAAATGACCGGAATGTTTGTCACATGAAGCAATGCATAATACAGGAATCTGTGGTTCCGGGAGATCCTATTGGGCGCGCTATGCAGCTCCACAGAAGGTGTACATTGGAGACATTATTCCTATCAGACCCCTCTATCCCCACCTTGAGGCCCGGACGTCATGGCGAAAGGTTGCGTAGTTCTGTGTAGTCTAGCAAAGCAGAATCTTTGGAGACCAGCTTGCAACACCATATACGTCGCTGCGGTCTGGTCCAGTATAAGTGTAACGGGGCACCCCTAGGAAGATGGATCCCAAGGTTGCGACCGCACCAAACAACTTCAAACTTATCGCCAAAAGTTCACACAGATGTAAGAGTAAAGTAGACGGTAAAACTTAATAT
>PYWC01000084.1:341941-380019 GCA_003182015.1 Tuber magnatum | reverse complement strand
TGTGTATCAACCGATCGCACACGAAACAATACAAGTATCAAACGATACTGTAAAACCAAACATAAAACCCTAGTAACCTGTACCGGTTACAAGCATGCCTCAATGCGGGATGGTCAGAAACTCTTAGTATGTTACCATAGAAAGCCATTTTTGGAAAGAATTACCCACTACTGCCCCTACCAAACTTCAAGAACTTCGCAATATGGGCTGCCGATGAATTACTAAGCAGGCACCAAGCAATCCGGAATGCGGCATTCAATGCGATGAAAATGGCAGGATTTGGAAGCACGAGAACGGCAGCAAAACGACGGAGACACCATACACCGATAGGAAAGGGTAATTGGTTACCGGTATACAGAAGTCTATTTACAACAGAATCAGGACGTAGCAAGAAATTGCAACCACGCTGGCGTGGACCATTCAAGATAATCGGATATGATGAGCGTACACAAAATTACACTCTAGATATGGATGGCAGAATGTACAGAAACCGCGCAGCGACATGCCAGGCATCCAGCGTGAAACGATACCGCCCCAACGATGATGTCTCTTTCCCCGCCAGGAGCCAGGCAAAACCACGCCCAATCATGGTAAACGAGAAATCGGAATGCGAGGTGGAAACCAAACGAGACTACAGAAGACGATATGACCGAGACCAATTCCTAGTGAAATGGGTGGGGTACCTGGAAACAGAAAACCGCTGAGAACACCTTGAGGAATTGGAAAATGTGATGGAAGCGGTTCATCAAGGGTGGGAAGACAATAAACCGGAGGACGAGCTACCCCTTACGATAAACCATGTGACCCTGGCGTGGAGCCCAACCCTCCCAGAAATCCAACACCTGCGCGCGGACACGGACCAAGGGATACAGGACGGATTCCGGTCAGCCAGCTTTGAGAGCGATATCGAAAGCAGCGAAGATGAAAAACAGGTAATGGAAGATGAAGCGGCATACCCAGCCTGGCTGGCCGAGGCGGAGCACTGGCAATAGCGAAAGGAAAGAACACTCCATCCAACAGCCTTATGATGTCAAACTATGAGCAATTTCTTTGGAGACTTTGCCATCAGCTAATGGGACTGTTGGTGAACTGTGATATTATCCCTAGACGATACCTTACATAGCGACTATTCATACACATCTGCAACAAATGCTGGGAAATAACAACACAATCGACCGGAGGAATGTGGAGAGAAACAGTGTCAGATGTTTTCTCCTTCGGTAGGGGGTGCTACCTGAGCAGAGAAAAATGTGATGGTTGCATGGAAACGGAAGAAACCGAAATTAAGCAGCACCCTCCATCCCAAGAACACCTAAGCCAGGCCAACACCTAAGCGAGGTCACTACCCAAACATGAATACCGGCCACCAGCCCTCTAAACCGCCGAAGAAAACAGACCATACTACCAGACCTTCAAATCTTTAACCTCTTACAAAACCTTTCCCCTATAACAAAATTACCATTACGAAAAACAAATGTCCACCTACGCGGAAGTCAGCATAAAGGGACGAGACCTCATTTTGGGGTACCTGCTTTACTGTGAAATCATTACAGAAGACGCGTACTGGAAGATATTTTATATCGATCACAGGGATTATTGCGGACGAATCGATGCCGAGACGGAGGAATGGGAGGACCCAATAGTGCGAAACTTCCTGGACCTGCCACACTACAGGGAGTCAGGTTGCTTTGTGCGTGGAACGCCATGCGGGAAGTGTTTGGAGAGATGGTTGGAATGAGCAGAATGGATGTTGCAGGACGACCTGAGATTGCTGTACGATAGCGATGACAATGAGGATGGGTCCTAAGGGGACTTTCGAGAGGATAGCGGAGTTACTGGCTATTAGGATTTCATTAGGTTGTTTTATTTGGTGAAATTGTTATTTTATTTTGGGAGTGTAACCGGTACGGGTACTAGCTTGTTTTATGTTTGGTTTCACAGTATCATTTGACACTCGTATTGTTTTGTGTCCTATCGTTTGATACACATATTCTTTTATGTTTGGCTTCACAGTATCATTTGATACTTGTAGTGTTTCGTCTGCCATCGGTTGATACACAAATTGTTTTATGCTTAGTTTCACAGCATTGTTTGATACTTGTATTGTTTCGTGTGCTCTCAGTTGATACAGACATTGCTTGGCAATATCGCTTATACTGGAGATAAGCAATATACTGTATTTAAGGACACCTAATTCCTGCGATGGAAACAGCAGACTTCGACAGACAGTATTCTTAAAATATACTTGGTTGAACGGTTATATCTTTGATCTCCTGCTACATCCCGTTTGCAGCCTCCTTTAGCCAGTAGCGCTCGCTTTGTGTTGACCACAAGGCCATCCACTCCTATTGTACCGCTACGTGACTACGGCCTGGCCCGAACACGTTACATTACTGGCCAGCCTAGACTCTTCCCATGAAGTCAACTGCATGTCATGTGCGAAATGCAATCAAACATAAACGAGCCCCATAACCTGCCAATGAGGCCATGTGCGTAAAACCAATTTAAACCTAAATGAGCCCTATGACCTGCTAACAAGATCATATGCGCGAAAGAATAACCTAACTGTATGACGTCTAATCGACGTCATATGTGAAACCTGTTCCTTGCTGCAATCACCTGGCTAGCACTTCTCTAGCCAGATTGTGACATTAGCTCCCCTCCCCCTTATCCTCAGTCCCTCACTATACATCTACCTCCTTCTCTTTCCTCTTTCCTCGCTGGATGCTCAGTACTTGCCGGTTCGCAACTCATGGTATTTCCCCCTGTTGTATTCCACGAGGAGCCAGTCTTCTACTTCCTTCCGGATCCGCCATTCCCGGTCTTGCCTCTGCCCCTGGTCCCGTACCATCTTTGTGACATCGTGTAGTCCGTCAACCATCCTTGGAAGTCCTTTCACTGCTTCTTGCAGCTCCCTTATGGTTTCTTTTTGCGGCGTTATGGTTTCGTCCTGGGTGCGGATGGTGTCTCTCAGGGGTTCCTTGTGGGCAAAAGATACTTTATGTCCCGCCCTCTTGCTCGGCTGCATCCTTGGAGCCTGTCGCGCCTTCTCTTTTTCTTTTCCTTGGTAGGGGCAGAGCCTGCGCATGCAGCTCTACCAATCGATCCTGAGATGTCACGGCCCTATCGGGGTCATTGGGGTTTCCCCTTACTAGGTTTGTTCTTGCCCAGAGTTTACCCACTCCTGGTCCTGGTCCGAGTCCCTTCTTTTGGTGGCCTCCATTGACCACGACCGTTGTTGCACCTTCGCTTCTCTGTGTACCGCGCACTCGTGATTGGTGCACGCCGTCTGTGTCTTTTTTGCGTGTTGTTTCTTCTGCTTTTCCCCTTCTTCTGCTTCTTTCTATCCTTGTACCAGGTTTCGTTCGAGTTCTTCTCGGTCCTCAACTGCCACCGAACTGTTTTCTTCTGCTTCGGTGCAGACGGTTGGTTGCTGGTTTGCGCGGGTAGCGCTCGTGGAAGCGGAGGACGACCTCTTTAGTGTTGGTAAAGTTGGTAGCTGGGTACCACTCTTGATCGTGTTCGGCGGAATAACTGGTCCACTTGGCACGGTATTGTGGTTTAACATAGTGTAAGCGCGAGTCCATTATTTCTGCAGGTTCGTATTCCTCTTGTCCTGCTACGGGAATAGGCGGAGGGGGAAGTTTCTTCTGTAAGGGAAAAGAGTTTTCTTGGTAGTGTTCGAGGAGGCTGATGTGGAATGTTGGATGAGTCTGTTTTATCGAGGCGGGCAGGACGAGTTTATATGCTCACAATCCGACCCGTTCGATTATCCTGGAAGGTCCAAGTTTCTTGTAATCCAGCTTCTTTGAAAACCTTGTGGTCTGGATATTGCGTGGTACCAACCACACCTTGTCGCCGACCACGAGGTTCGGGTCCGGTTTCTGGTGCTTATCGCTCTTTTCTTTTTGACTCATTTGCGCTACAGCCATTTCGTCTAGTAATATGTGCTGTACTTTTATCATATCATCAGCCTGCATTATCTTTCTCGGCACTTGATATTGTGCCTGATCGAATGAGGGGTCATATCCATAGTTCGCAAACAAGGGTGTGGTTTTTCGCGCTTCCTGTAGTCCATTGTCACATGTGAATTCTGCCCTGAATAGGAACTCTGTCCCATCGTTTTGCTGATAGTTGACGTAGGCTCGCAGATATTGTTCCAATATCGAGTTCGTTCTTGCGGTCTGGACGTCTATTTGGCGGTGGAAGGCCGCGCTCAAGTGTTGGCTGACACACAACTGTCGCATGATTTCTTTCCATACGTCCAACGTGAAGAGTGATCCTCTGTCAGAGGTAATATCTTTTGGTACACTGTGGAGTCTAAAGACCTGGTCTTTAAACAAATTGAAGAATTGTGCTGTTGTCATATCTGTTTTGCAGGGTATAAAGTGTGCCATTTTTGTCAGGTGGTCGATAACGACCCACATGGCGTCATAACCGTTCCATTCGGGTAGTCCGGTGACGAAGTCCCTTGCGATTGACTGCCATAGTCTTCCCGGAGTTTCAAGTGGTTTGAGTAGCTCATAGGGTGCGTGTTTAACCATTTTCGTTCTTTGACATGTGTCGTAATTCTTCACATATCTTTTAATGTCATCGTGTATCAATGGTCAGTAGTAGGATCGTTGAATTAACACTGTTGTTTTTGCCGTTCTGCCGTGTCCCACGGGTGGGATGTCGTGATTTCTTCTTCTCGTTCCTGTCCGTAAGGCTTCTTCGTCCGGGGGACTTATCTTGTCGTCATACCATAGGTATCCATTTTGCTCCCGGTAAAGCCCCAGAGCTATGCCTCTCCTTTGTTTCAGGCCCCCCTTCAAGGCCTTTTTTATCCCGTTGATTTCCTGGTGGTTGGCGGTCTTTCTTTTTATCCATTCTTTGTATTCGCCATCGTTGCTTGCAGCTGTGCTTGTTTCATTTAAGGATTCACATTCCCCGTCTTTCTCCTCTTCTTTTGCGAAGGACTTTTCTTTGTGGAGAAGTATTCTGTGTCGTTGCGCCCCTGTTTCTTCTTTGTTGGGAAAGTCCTCTGTTCTTCGAGTCAATGCGTCCGGCTTTCCTCCTTCTTCTCCCAGTCGGTATTTGATATGAAGGTGGTATTGGCTTAATGTCTCGCTTCAGCTGATTTGTCGTACATTCAGCTCCTTGGTGGTAGCAAACGCTAGTAGGTTCTTGTGGTCCGTGATAATATGGATCACATGTTGACTTCCTAGCCTGTACTTCCTCCAGTCTTGAACTGCTTGAACAATGGCTAACAGTTCTTTGTCATGAATGTCATAGTTTTGCTCTGCCTTTGACTTTGTTTTTGATTGAAACGTGACTGGTTTCCATAATCCCTCCACGCGCTGTTGCGAGAGGATACCGGAGAATACGTAGTTCGATGCATCTGTCTCGATCATGATGGGTAGCGTGCAGTCGAAGTGTTGTAATATCGGTGTCATGGTAAGTCCTTTCATCATATCGTCGAATGCTCCTTGTTCTTTTTCGCGCCACTCCCATGTGATCTCTTTCCTTGTCATATTATTGAGGGGTTTAGGTATTCTGCTAAACCCTTTGATGAACCTCTAGTAAAAGTTGCAAAAGCCCACAATGCTTTGTAACACCTTTGCACTCTTGGGTGCCTTCCAGTCTTCGACAGCCACTATATTGACTGCATCGGCTCATACTCCTTCAGGGTTGACAATAAATCCTAGGTTTTCAACTTCCTTCATATGGAAGTCGTATTTCGATGGCTTTAGTTTGACTTTGGCTTCTCTCAATACCTGCTGGACATTCCATATATCCCGGTGGTGTTGTTCCACCTTGTCCGCATGGATGAGGATATCCTCTAGATAGACCATCCAACATATGTCCAGGTATTTGCTCAACATGGAATTGATCCACCGTTGGAATGTGGCTGCTGCGTTGGAGAGTCCAAAGGGCATGACTAAACATTCGTATAGTCAGTATCTTGTCCTGAAAGCCATTTTCCATTCGTCTCCATCAGCTATTCTTATGTTGTGATATGCGTCCTTGATATCGAACTTCCTATACTGCTTGACCCATCCTAGCCGGTCCAGCGCTTCGTCCATCAATGGTAGAGGGTACCTATCATTTTGTGATACCGCATACAGTCCACGGAAATCCACGCACCGTCTCCGTTTCCCATCTTTCCTTTTGACAAATAGGATGGGTGCCGCCGCCCAGGAGGATGACAGTCTGATCCATTGCCGGGCCAGGTTGTGGTGGAGGTATTCGCGCAGTGCCTTCAACCCTTTCTCCCTTAATGGGTAGAGTTTCATGAAGGGGGCTGCCTTTCCTTCCCCTAGCTTGATCTGGTGATCTTCGCTTTTGTGTGTAGGAAGATCTCTCCCTTCATTTTCTTCGAATATGTTGAGATAATCATGATATTCCTTCGTGACCAGTTGCCAAAGAGTTATTTCCTTCTTCTTGAGTTCTCCTTTTACCGCTAGCCACATGCTGATCAGTAACACTTCTGCGATCGCTGGTCCGTCTTCTTCGTCATCCCATTTGAGGATCCCCGCCTGTTCCCCTCTCCGATAGAGTTGACTGAAGGCCTTTGCTGACATGAAAGGTATGCTCCGGAGTTTCTCTTCTCTCGTTTCGGTTAGGGTCTTGTCCTCAGGGGTTTCTGGTCCGGTACTGCCGAATACCTCCTCGCATCTCTTGGTCTTGTCCAGGTCTCGGACTTCGTGGAGCTCCCCGGTATTGATATTTTCGATAATCATCTGGGCTATTCAAGCCCCTTTTTGGATCATCTGGTTCTCATCCTTCAGGTTTATTAGTAGGACCTGCACCTCGCCCCTATAGTCTGCGTCGATCACTTCTGTGCCCGTGGTAATCCCATGTCCACAGGCCATACCACTCTGCTAAGCGATTCTTGCATATGTGCCGTCAGGTAGTTCTACTGCAATTCCTGTTGTTATCATCTTTTGTCCTCTTGCAGGGTCCATCGTGTCTTCCGTACTGTCCAGGTCATGACCTACAGCTTTCTTTGATCCTGGTGTTGGTTTCTTAGCATTCGGGTGTAACACTTGTACCCTTATGCCTTCATCGTGGGGGATCGCTTCTTCATGGTTGGTGTTCATGTGGAGGGTCTCCATTCTCAGGTTCTCTCTGATTGCTTGTTCTTCGGGGATCGTTTCAATCGTTGGGGAAGTTTCCAGGCACAACTGCGTGCACAGTTCGCTGTTGAAGTTGGTTTGGCCTTTTTCCCAGTCGATATTCGGATTGTGTCGTTGTAGCCAGGGCGTTGCTGGTATTGCATTGTGTTTTTGTAAGTGTGCTACCTGGAACGTCATAGCTACGTGATGTGACCCGATCTCCATTACAGCCAGTGCTTTATAGGTGCTGGGTCCTGCGGTGCATTTCTCTCCGTTGACCACGCATATGTCTCTTGGTTTCTTCATCTTTTTCAGGGGTAATCCAGGGGTTTCGCAGAAGTCTGCGTCGATGAAATCCTCGCTTGCTCCTGCATCACGAATCCCGTTTGTTTCCGTGTCCTTATTTGTCGCGCATAGTTTTATCTTCACCACAAGATCTTCATTGTCGTTGTCGTAACCTTTTGTATTCTTGATTGTTGCCTTGTTGCCTTGTTTCATTGATGGGGGTGTCTTGTTCTTCCGGGTTGATATGTGTGCGATGCTACTGGGTTTGCCTCTTTCCTTGTCCCATAGACCACTCTTTGCTGGGGACTTTATTTATTTAAAGTCTACTCCCCCTCCATCCTCTCCGCAGCTTCCATTTCTTGGAGTTTGGTCTCCTTGGGTCGACAATCCTTGATGAAGTGCCTCTTCAGTCTGTATCAGATCCATTCATTCTCCTTTCTTCTTTTCTGATATTCCTGGTCACACAGTCTTTGGAACCACCTGTTCCTCCTTGCTGCCGCATCTAAATCTATCGGGTCTCCTGCTGGTGCCGGTCTTTAAGTGTTGTTCAGTCGGTAGGTCCCGTTGTTCATACGCGGCGGGGTCCTGTGGTTCATCCCCTGGTTCCTGTTCTGAGCGTATCTCACCAGATTGATTTTGTCTTCTTTGTCGATGGCCCACCCACCCTGAAGCTTTCTGCCGTTCGATCCGACTGGTCTGATCTTGCCTAGTTCTCTTGCAGTCTTTTGTTGGTGCCTCCCAGGAGGTGTCAGTACTCCATGTCGTTGTCATACTCCACCTCGACGGATATCATGCGGAACTCGTACCAGTAGTCGGAAAAGTTATTCTTTCCTTGACTCCACTTTTCCACTTTGAGCCTCGCCGTTTCCTTGGCGTTTCCATTTCTGAACTGGGTGTGAAGGGTTTCCTTGAACTCCTCCTATGAGGCCCATATCCAGTCTCGCTGTAACGGGGGCACCCCTAGGAAGATGGATCCCAAGGTTGCGACCGCACCAAACAACTTCAAACTTATCGCCAAAAGTTCACACAAATGTAAGAGTAAAGTAGACGGTAAAACTTAATATCGTTAAGCCTGACGCTTCACTCAATTAAGGTCTCGAGAGGATTGATTGTTGGAGTAGGAGAGTTCTCGCATAGACTTTCAGGTAGTTTTATCTTATGCCAGAAACTCCCCCATCAGTTTACTCCAACTATTCGAGCACACCCTTCTCCGCTAAGGGCGGTCCGACACGTCTCCTGACACCCCCTTCGGGCATGTATGTGTCGACCCGCTCTAGTCGGCGTTCACCATATGTGCATATCGTTTCTGCGGCGCATTTCCATTCTGCCCGCCGGAGTGAAAACCTCTGCGCATCGGGGACTTGCCAGTGGCTAACTGTCAAGACCCCTTGCTGAACTAGACTATCTATGACACCCTTCCCATGCGCGTTGATTTCTTCTTGACGCCGGAAGCTACCGTGAGCGGTTTATCTATCTACTATTTACGAGTCTCGGGCTTCCGGTGTCTTCCGCAGGGTACGGTGGTCCAGGAGTGATCCAATGGGCGCTACCCATGACCACTACCTCGGATACACCTTACCTGCGGTAGGAATCATGCTTTTAGTGTCTCTGCACTTCCCTCTCAGAGCCTATGGCGTTGGGGACATCCTTGGGCGTGGTAGGTGCAAAACGTTCCCAGTCGTCCCGGCACCACCCGGGACTACCTTCGGGACCCCCACGGTTAACTCCCGTTAACTCCGTCAGTTTTGGTCCGTTTTACTCCGAACAACTTGGAGGAGGTACTCCACCTTCCACCCTATGCCCCCTTATATATCCTGCGAACAGCTTACGGTCGACCGGACGGCAGCAACGTATACGGTGTTGCAAGCGGGTCTCCAAAGATCCTCCTTTGGTAGACTGCACACAACTACACAACCGTTTGCCCATGACGTCCGGGCCTCAAGGCGGGGCCGGAGGGGCATGATAGGAATAATGTCTTCAATTTACAGCTTCTCCGTAGCTGCGTAGCTCGCCCAATAGCATCTCCCGGAACCCCAGATTCCAGTATTATGCATGGCTTCGTGTGACAAACATTCCAGTCATTTTTCCCAAACTCCCCGAGGGACTTCGTATTGGCAGGTAGGGTAACTCAGGCCCTTGAACAGGGTAATCCAAGCCTCAAGGCAGGGTAACCCTGTTCTGAGGGTAGGGTAATCTTGTCCGGTGGACAAGTGGATTTTCTCCTGTTACCCTATCTATCCCACTTCCGGGGATAGACACACTCGGCCTTTCTCTAGTTACCCAGCCTAGCTGTGTATTGGCCCTTCATAGGTCCCTAAGTACGCTGACACCAACCTTGGGCGTAGCCATGTACCTAAATACTTGTGTCCACTAAGTCTGCTCATCTCGGAGCCCGGGCCATCGGGTCTCCGTAGGTCAAGTACTCACTTGCCTGCCGGTTCCTACCAGTTCGCCTCCGGGCTACCTGTATGGGTGTAGGTTCCGGCTGCCATAGCTCACGTATGCTGGGTCGTTACATCACTCCCCTCTTCTCTACGGTCCGTCCCGGACCGTTTAGCGTCGTCTTTTCTTTCCACGACTCGATTCCCCCAAGACCCGATGGTCCCTGGGCTTGGACGGATATCTTTGGTGGAAATCTAGCATGGCCTGTAAGCCTGTCCCTTCTAGCATCTCATAGGGCTCCCACGAGTTCTCCTCAGCTCCATAGCCTTCCCATGAAACCAGGTACTGGACAAAGCGCGACGGAAACTTCGCCTTTGTTCCACCATACCAGCGACTGTCCACAACAGCTTCGATGACGTAACTGGGCTCATTGTCCACGAGCTCTGGGGTAGGGATCTCCTTGATCCTACCCGATTCCGGATCCTCGCGATAGGGTTCCAGCAGCGTGACATTGAAAACCGGGTGGATGCTCCATCGGGTGGGCAATTGGAGTTCGTATGCTCGGGTACCCACCCGACGTTTGACCACGAAAGGGCCAAACATCCGGTGGTCCAGCTTCTCCATGGGACGCTTGGTGCGGATGTTCTTCCGGTTCAACATCACGCGGTCCGCTTTCTTAGCCCGCCCAGCAGCCACATCTTCCAAGGTAACATAGTCCGGGGATGGCAGCCGTTTCTGGTCATGCCATTTCCGCTGCCTTTCCTGTGCCCGTTTAATCGTTTCTCGAATCTGTTGCCAGGTTCCTTCCCATTCCTTAACCAAGAGTTCACTACTTGGGTGTATCCCTTGGTTGTCAGACACAACACCCGACCAGTTTGTTCGTGGGTTGAACCCATAGTTGATCTCAAATGGTGACAACCTGGTGGATTCTGATGTTGAGGTGTTATACGCATACTCCGCAAGGGGTAGCAGCGAGACCCAGTCATCCTGTTGATAGGAGCAGTAACTACGCAGGTACTGCTCCAGTGTCTGATTAACCCTCTCGGTTTGCCCATCAGTCTCTGGGTGGAATGCAGTCGAAACGTTTAGTTTCACTTGCAGCAAGTGCATCAGACTCATCCAGAACTTGGATGTGAATCGGCTATCTCGGTCGGAGATGATTGACTCTGGCAGTCCATGAAGGCGCCAAACCTCCTTCAGGAATATCAAGGCAAGCTCCTTGATAGGTACCTCAGTGGTCAGGGGTATGAAATGGGCCATTTTCGAAAACCTGTCTACTATGACCCAGATCTTGGTATACCCTTCGGACTCTGGCAGCGCGACAATGAAATCCATTGAAATTGCTGTCCAAGGCCGCATAGGAACATCGATAGGTTCCAGCAGCCCGAACTTCTTGTGCCTGATGGATTTATTTCTTTGGCATGCATCACATGTCCGCACATAGTCAGTGATATGCTCATCCATCTTAGGCCAGTAGAAGTTAGCCCTCACCCTGCCAATGGTTTTGTAAGTCCCGAAGTGTCCCGCGATTCGGGAGTCATGTTCTGCCTTCATGATTGTCTGCTTCAGATTCTGACCCTTGGGAACATACCACCTGTTCTTGTACAGGAGTAAGCCCTTTTCCGTCGTGAAATGTCGGTCGACCTCTTTGTCACCTGCAGCTGTTGCCTTCAGGATCCTTAAGTACTCCTGGTCTTCGCTTATCGCTACCCGCAACTGATCCAAAAAGGACGACTTGAGCCGAAATCCCTGGCACACTTGCAACACCTGTGGTCGCAAGATGTCCCGTTCCTGGCTCCCGACCCACTGTCCGGGGCGAAAAAACGACTGTGGCGGAAAATCACTCCCCCCTTCAGGGCGGTAGTCCCTACGCCGCGACAAAGCATCCGCCTTCTCATTCAACCGTCCTTCTCGGTAAACCACCTTGAAGTTAAATGGTTGCAGGAATTCAGCCCAGCGGTGCTGCCTTCGGTTAAGGACCTTGGTACTATTAAAGTACTCCAAGTTCTTATGATCCGTATAGATCACCAATTGGTCCGTTACTGAGCGCAGCAGATGATCCCATTCCTTGAATGCCGCCACGATGGCAGTCATTTCCTTATCATGGACATCATAATTGATCTCTGCTGGGTGAAACTTCCTACTATGGTAGGCCACCGGATGCCATCTCTCATCCTCACATAACTGGGAGAGAACGGCTCCTAATGCAAAGTCACTAGCGTCGGTTTCTAGCCGTGTTGGCCGTTCAGGGTCAAAATGTGCTAGGATAGGTTTGGACGTGAACGCTTCCTTTAAATGATTGAAGGCCTGCTCACATGCAGGTGTCCATTCCCATCGGACATCCTTCTTTGTCAAGTCCGTGAGGGGTTTCGCTATCTTGCTGAACCCTTCTATGAACCGACGATAGAAGTTGGCAAAGCCCATAAAGCTTTGAACGTCGACGACGCATGTCGGAGGTGCCCAGTCTTTGATTGTCTGCACCTTTTCCGACAACATAGAGATCCCCATATCGGAGATCCTATATCCGAGGAATTCAACCTCCCGTTGGTGGAAACTGGACTTCTTCATACTTACACATAGTCTAGCTTTCCGCAATTTCTCCATTACACGCCTTACCATCGCGACGTGCTCTTCCATAGTTTCGGAGTAGATCAGGATGTCATCCATATACGCGATGACTCCTTCATCCATGAGATCTCGAAAGACCTCATTTATCATGCTCTGGAAAGTTGCCGGGGCATTACATAACCCAAACGGCATGACCGTGTATTCATACAGTCCATATCTGCACCGGAAGGCCGTCTTCCATTCCTCACCTTCTGCCATCCTCAGAAGATAGTAGCCGTTTTTCAAGTCCAACTTAGTGAACACAACGGCTTTTCCTAACCTATCTCGCAGTTCATTCATCAGCGGTAGAGGGTACTTGCTCTTCACCGTGATTTTGTTCAGCCCTCGGTAATCTATTACCAGTCTTAATGTACCATCTGGTTTTGGCACAAAGAGGATAGGGGCTGCTGCTGAGGAACTGGATCGCCGTAGCTTCCCCGTTCGCAGCATGTCATTGAGATATTCCCGGAGTGCCTTAAGCTCCTTTTCCGATAACGGATAGATAGGCCCAAACGGAGGTTGAGTCCCGGGTAGCAACTCGATCGTGTGGTCATACTTTGAGTGCTCCGGCAAGGCCTCAATCCGTTCTTGACTGAAGATGTCCCCGTAGTCCTTATACTCAGGGAGTAGCTTGACAGTAATGTCAGCACCTTCCTCATCGGAGAATTGTACAATTCCCAATAGGTACACATTACTAGGGTCTTCAGCTAGCAACTCTTCATCGGTCATGAACACTAACCGCCCCTGCTCTGCCAGGCAATTAGCCTTGCAGAAATCTGAGCGCCAGGTTAGTGATCCTGTCTTCCAATCTATGTCGGGATTATGGTCCTTCAACCAAGACATAGGTAGGTACCCGTCCACCTTGGTGTCGGGCATGTCCGCGACTTCAAACCGCATTTCGTTATGGTGGTCGCCTATTCTCATGTCCAATGATTTGGTATAGTGCAGACCTGACCCCGGAATGTGATTACCGCTTGCGTCGCTTATCGGCACATGTACCTTTCGTCGTACACATGGTGCCTGCGTTTGTTTAACCCATCGGCTACTAAGCACTGGCCCAGTAGCTCCACTGTCGAGTAGCAGGAGCGCCTCAGCGCTTACCTGTCTAGCTCCAATCTTCCAGTCTAGCCTTACCCTCAGGTGGATAGACTTGGTATGGCGAGGCAAGTTATCACGCTTCTGCCTCTTCACTTGTCTTAGGGACTTAGTCATCTTGGCTTACTAATTCTGATCTCTTGCCTTTCGACACAAGAGCGGCCACAACGGGTCGGTAAACGTTAAGGGATTGGGAATCGTTTTATCAATAGCTAGGGTGTTTACTATCACGCCAGCATGATTTCGGGTACTAAACCCTCCTCAGGTAAACTTGATCATAGTATCATTTATTCAATCAAGTCCAGCCTGAACTAATCCCGCTTGTACTAAACATAACAAATTTTCCCGAGGTGGGTAGAAGTCCGCTGTTGGACCGGTTCCAAGCGAAGCAACCTTGCTTCCCCAATGTCGAGCGTCTCCGCGAGCGAGATCTCTCCCAGCCTCAACCGAAAATAATACCCTATGACTTGTCCGTCCCAGTAAAGAAATCCTGAAAGAAATACAAATAACTAGAACAAAGGAAATAACCTGAAAACCCACAAAGGAGAGATCACCCTGTCCACCGCACACGGCCCTCAACATCTATCTGCCCACACCACCTGGGTGTAGTCAGCATCAGGGTCGTTCATGCAGTAGAGGGGTACTTACCCATCCCAGAAGCCACTTCTGGGGCTCCTTTTCATCCCTCCCGCAGGGGTCTATGGATACAGGTTATTAAGGTTATACCTTTCGCAGAATGGGGTCTTACCTATTCTGAGCCGTCAGTATCAACCTCCATAATCTGAGGTGATGCCTGTCGGACTTCAAGTATCTTTGACGAGGTAGCCGGAGGTGGCGCTTCAATGCGCTTTAGTCGCTTGTCCGTACCTGAGGGCTCGCTTACCGGGGCTGACCGTTTCAACCCACGAGCCTGTTTGGACGAACTAACGACTGGGGACGTCGCGGTGCACTTTCTCCAAAAGTGACCCGTTTGTCCACACTTGGTGCACTGGTTGTGCTTTCTCCGACGTTCGGTCAAAGTCGACGGGATTTCCTTATGCGCCAGGGCATACTCAGAAGTCCCCGGCTTTGCCTGTTTCCCCGCATTGAAATTAGTAGGTTTGGCAGACCGCTGGTTCTGTCTGCCCGAACCTTTATCCTTCTTTTTAAACCTTCCGGAAGTTGAGGACCTATCCTCCTTCTTGTCCGTTGGTTGAGACCGTTGGACAGGGTGGATAACTCGGTTGCTGAACCGGGTGTTGTCTTCCAGTGTGTGTCCAACCTTCCGAAGAAGATCAAGGTAGTCGTTCAAGTCGGTGGGATGGGGCTCCTTCAGTGCCCACGCGTTCCTCACTTCTTGAGTAATGCCCGACCGTACCTTATCTCGTACCTGCACAGGGTCTGTATAGCTAAGCTTATACATATAGTCAATTATCTTGTCCAGGTACTCATCGATGTGATGTGGCTTCATCACTAGGTCTCGCCACTCAAGGAGGGATCGGTCTCGTTCCGCTTGGTCACCGCCGAAACTCCGTTCAAGCCGTTCCCGGAATCCTTTCCACGTTCTTAACGGGTTACTGTTATTAACTGGAACTCCGGTACGCTTGGCTGCCTCCTTATTGATGTGGGAGTGCAGCCCAAGATACCATGTTCGGGCAGTATCTTCTAGAAGGGGGATCACCAGGTTTACCTTGTCCATATCGGTCAACCTGCACCCAGCAAAGTACTCGAACTTAACCTCTACCAGCGTCAAGAAGCTGGCGAGTTCGGTGACCTTTCCCTTAAACGCCGGAATGCCGCTCAGCTTTTCCGGCTTCTTCTGCCGTTGTCTAGATGATGGTCGTGCAGTCGCCCTAGTCCGTAGTTCCCTTGACAGCTTCTTAGCACGGCGGTCCCACCGTCGTTTCTTCTCGTCGCTCCAGTCATCCTTGCGAGCGCCGAGAAAAGGGGTCAAGTCGGGGAGAGAATCGGCATCATCATCATCCGAGCTATCATGGTCAGAGTCCCCAGGATCTCCACCTGCTCCCGTAGTACCACCGACAGGTGGTCCATTTCCACCTCCACTACCCCCGGTATTTCCACCTGGGGTCTCGCGGGGTCTATCATACCCATCAAACCTTTCCTCCTGGCCATCCTGATTCCCATCCTCGGGGGGGTTAGCCCCTGATGGTACTGATGCCGGTGGTGGAACAGGTCGTTGCCCACTCTCAGGAGTTGGGTTCGGAGCCGCCTGAGTTGTCGCCAGAAACGACTGAAGCTCTGGACAACTCAAAGGTTGCATTGGGGGCCCCGCGTGTCTCCATGACCCACAGTACCCACATGTTGGTCGTCCGTCTCCCTCCTTCTGTCTTCTTCGGTGCCTTACCGGGGTCCGTGGTCCCTTCCTGCACCCGTACGTGTGGTAATGAATCCACCCCATACGGGTTTCTTCCGATTTGCAGCCCGACAGACAGTACTCGTCTTGGCTGTCCGACTCACCACTAGTGATCGTGGGGAGGATGGAGGGAAGAGTTGGTTTTGAGGGGGCAGAGGGAATCACGGGTGCCCAAGGAACGGAACGAGCGGGTGTCCCAGGTCCGGGGATCGGAGTCCCTCGTGATGGAGCCATGGGTGCTCGCTCTTCCTGGCGCCTGACCTGTTCAAAGAATCCAGGTGAAGCCGCACGCAGCGGTCGGTACCCTGGGGTAGCCGATACTGTTGGCGGGAAAGCTGCGACAGGGAAGGTATCAGGAGGGGGCAATGAAACTGGTAAAGGTGTGGGTCTTGGGGCAGCAATAGGAGGTACGGGAGTTGCAACCGACGGTGTTGCAGGGGGGTTAATGGGAGCGGGGGTCGGCCGAGGAGTAGGGTCAGGTGTATCTGGTGCTGTGATACCCTTTGGCTTGGACGTCCTTTTCTTAACCCGACGCCCATCGGTTGGTCCAATCGCCGGACTTCCTGAACGACTGCGGGCGATCGAGGAGGGGACAGACAGCGAGCCTGTTGATGCTCTTGTGAAGGACGAGGTATAACTGTATCCTTCCCCCTTGAGGCTTTCCAACATCCGTATGCCCACGGGGCTTAGGTACGCCCTCCACTGTTCATCCCGGGCTCTCATAGCCAGTTCCATCCCGAAGTTCTCCAGCTTCGTGTGGACAAGTGGGAGTGGGGGCGCCGCCTCTATCATCAGTACGTCATTCTCAGCATCAATACTATAACCTCCCGCGAAGGCCCTTTCCAGCGCTGCCATACGATCCTTCAATGCCTTCTGGTCTCTTAACATTCGCAGGTATGCCTCCTGCTGTACCTTCATCCATTCCACCGCTGCCGTAGTAATCTGTTTACGGAACACCTGCTGCTGCTGGGCATTCCAGTTCTTCAGTTCCCGCTTCGCATCCTCAATCGACTTGGATACCTCCCGGACGATGTAAGGTTCGACGAACTCGCGGGAGAACTCGCTAAAGGGTACTCCTTGCGGTGGAGGAGGGAGCATGTTGTGGACGAGGGCGGCGTCTTGGAAGAACGAAAGCGCCGCAGCGCGAGGGTCTGTAATCATAAGATCAACACATTCATCAGGTAGTTGAATAGGGGCGGCCTCCAGGAGCAATTGGTGACCGTCCCATTCAATACCGCGGACGTCCGCGAACACCGAAGCACGAAATGTGTTGGCGGAGTTCTCGTCAAGGTCAAGGTCTGAATCCGAGTTGGATTCCATTCTAGGTCGACGTTCGATACTAGCCATTGCGCTTTCCACCCTGGGCTACTTGTTCGAGACAAGGTTACCAGTATTCACGCAAGGTCAGTGCCGAAGGTCGAAAAACAATTAATCAGGAGAGGAGTTAAGCGAGGAGCTCGCTTAACGATATACTGTAACGGGGGCACCCCTAGGAAGATGGATCCCAAGGTTGCGACCGCACCAAACAACTTCAAACTTATCGCCAAAAGTTCACACAGATGTAAGAGTAAAGTAGACGGTAAAACTTAATATCGTTAAGCCTGACGCTTCACTCAATTAAGGTCTCGAGAGGATTGATTGTTGGAGTAGGAGAGTTCTCGCATAGACTTTCAGGTAGTTTTATCTTATGCCAGAAACTCCCCCATCAGTTTACTCCAACTATTCGAGCACACCCTTCTCCGCTAAGGGCGGTCCGACACGTCTCCTGACACCCCCTTCGGGCATGTATGTGTCGACCCGCTCTAGTCGGCGTTCACCATATGTGCATATCGTTTCTGCGGCGCATTTCCATTCTGCCCGCCGGAGTGAAAACCTCTGCGCATCGGGGACTTGCCAGTGGCTAACTGTCAAGACCCCTTGCTGAACTAGACTATCTATGACACCCTTCCCATGCGCGTTGATTTCTTCTTGACGCCGGAAGCTACCGTGAGCGGTTTATCTATCTACTATTTACGAGTCTCGGGCTTCCGGTGTCTTCCGCAGGGTACGGTGGTCCAGGAGTGATCCAATGGGCGCTACCCATGACCACTACCTCGGATACACCTTACCTGCGGTAGGAATCATGCTTTTAGTGTCTCTGCACTTCCCTCTCAGAGCCTATGGCGTTGGGGACATCCTTGGGCGTGGTAGGTGCAAAACGTTCCCAGTCGTCCCGGCACCACCCGGGACTACCTTCGGGACCCCCACGGTTAACTCCCGTTAACTCCGTCAGTTTTGGTCCGTTTTACTCCGAACAACTTGGAGGAGGTACTCCACCTTCCACCCTATGCCCCCTTATATATCCTGCGAACAGCTTACGGTCGACCGGACGGCAGCAACGTATACGGTGTTGCAAGCAGGTCTCCAAAGATCCTCCTTTGCTAGACTGCACACAACTACGCAACCGTTTGCCCATGACGTCCGGGCCTCAAGGCGGGGCCGGAGGGGCATGATAGGAATAATGTCTTCAATTTACAGCTTCTTCGTAGCTGCGTAGCTCGCCCAATAGCATCTCCCGGAACCCCAGATTCCAGTATTATGCATGGTTTCGTGTGACAAACATTCCAGTCATTTTTCCCAAACTCCCCGAGGGACTTCGTATTGGCAGGTAGGGTAACTCAGGCCCTTGAACAGGGTAATCCAAGCCTCAAGGCAGGGTAACCCTGTTCTGAGGGTAGGGTAATCTTGTCCGGTGGACAAGTGGACTTTCTCCTGTTACCCTATCTATCCCACTTCCGGGGATAGACACACTCGGCCTTTCTCTAGTTACCCAGCCTAGCTGTGTATTGGCCCTTCATAGGTCCCTAAGTACGCTGACACCAACCTTGGGCGTAGCCATGTACCTAAATACTCGTGTCCACTAAGTCTGCTCATCTCGGAGCCCGGGCCATCGGGTCTCCGTAGGTCAAGTACTCACTTGCCTGCCGGTTCCTACCAGTTCGCCTCCGAGCTACCTGTATGGGTGTAGGTTCCGGCTGCCATAGCTCACGTATGCTGGGTCGTTACACTCGCTTTCCTTCTACCCAGGGCATTATCCATTGCTCTGCTGACTCTCACAATAGGGACTACCCATAGTCCAGCTTGATCGTGTCCTTTCCGACTCCGTACCCCTTGACCTTGAAGTACTGTTCCAACTGACTCGGGAACTGTCTTGATTTCTGGCAATCTCTCTTGTAGAGGTCCGGTTCTCTCGCTTTTGGTCTTGACTTCGGGTAGGCGTTGATTGATCCCCGGAATCTCGTCATCTGGTTCTCTGTCATCATCAAGGCCTGCACAGTAGGCCCTGTGGGGGGTACCGGTGCTGATGTTGCGGCGATTCTCCTTGGTTGCGGTGTTCCCTCTGAGGAACCATCTGGCGGTAAAGTTTGTGCGGGTGTAACCGGGCTTGCTACTCATGAGGGTTGGCCTGCTGCTTCCACCAAGGTGTTCTGTACTCGCACTAGGTCGAGGGTGTCATCCGCGAGCTCGATATCTCCTTCGTTGTCGTGGGTGAACTCCGAGTTGCCTGTAGTTGCCGTTCTGCCATCGTTAGGTGTCGCAGGGGATGCAACCAAACGTTACGGTTTACGACTACTTGTGTTACTCGCGACAGGTAACGACCCTGGTTGGTTCTTCCGATCTGCACTGCGCTGTGTCCTAGAGCTCCTCGAGTCTCTAGGACCTATCTTAGTATTGTCTTATAAGAGTCGGTTTCTCACTAGCGCCGCGAGTATCGGTCTTTTATTCTGTTAACAGGATCCGCATAGCGGACAGGGGCGTGGCACTACAGTGGATCCGTCTAGCGTAAGAGATTGAAGCGACAGGGTTTTCACATTGTAAAGATTGTAAAGTAGCAGATAGGAAATATTGAAAGATGTTTGCGTGAAGAGTTAATCCATTTGTGAAAACCCGGCCTTTGTATAGGCCTCTTCCCGCAACCCTAACCTAGCCCTGATCCCCAAGCGAGGTCAGGTGCGAAATCTATCACCTGGCTCAAATGAGTTATGTGCATAACATAAAACATCCCATGACATCTAACTAACGTCATGTGCAAAAACATAAATCAAACGCTACAGAAATCAATCGCATAAAGAAACTATATGACCTACTAACGAGGTCACGCATGAAACGTAAACGAGTCTGCCTTGCTGGTAAGCCTTACTGGGCAGCCTAGACTCTTCCCATGAAGTCAACTGTACGTCATGTGCGAAATGCAAGCAAACATAAACGAGCCCCATGACCTGCCAACTAGGTCCTGTGCGTAAAACCAATTTAAACCTAAATGAGCCCCATGACCTGATAACGAGGTCATGTGCGCGAAAGAATAACTTAACTGCATGACGTCTAATCGATATCATATGTCAAACCTGTCCCTTGATGCAGTCACCTGGCCAGCGCTCCTCTTACCTGATGATGACATGGGTGGTGCTGGGGCGACCGGGAGAGTTTCACACCTACTAAGCCTGAAAGTGTCCCCAGTGCCAAAGGCTCTAAAAGGTTAGTGCAGAGATGCCAAAAGCATGATGCTGACTACAGGTAAGGTAGATCTGGGGTAGTGGTCATGGGTACCGCCTATTGGATCACTCCCGGACTACCGTATCCTGCAGCAGCCACCGCCAACCCAAGAGCTGTAAATAGCAGATAGAAAAACCCTCATGGTAGCCTCAGGAGTCAAGAAGCGATCAATATATACGGGAAGGGTGTCATAGATAGTCCAGTTCATCAGGTGTCTTGACTGTTAGCCACTAGCAAGACAGTCATGCAAAGAGGTTTCCACTCTGGCGGGCAAATTGGAAATACAGTGCAGAAACAATACCCACAACAGGTAAATGCCGTCTAGGGTCTGTCGACACACATATGCCTGACAGGTGTGTCAGGGGACGTGTTGGACCACCTTTAGCGGAGGAGGGTTTGCCCGAATAGTTGGAGCAAACTCATGGAGGAGTTTCTGGCATGAGATAAAACTACCTGAATGTCTATGTGACAACTCTCCTACTCCAACAAGCAATCCTCTCGACATCTTAATTGAGTGAAGTGTCAGGCTTAACGATATTAAGTTTTACGATTTACTTTACTCTGACATCTGCGTGAACTTTCAGCAATAAGTTTGAAGTTGTTTGGTGGTGTCGCAACCTTGAGATCTATCTTCCTAGGGGTGCCACTATTACACTATGACTCAACTGAGTCATATGCACAAAACACAAAACAATCCCCAGACTCCTACACGAGGTCATGTGTACAACACAAATCAAATGCAAACAGAGATCAAAACATAAAGAAACCATAGGATCTACTAATAAGGTTATACCTAAAATGTCATTTGAAAACATAAGCGGTTACCTGACATACTAAAGAGCTCATCAGCGTAATACAACCAAGGCTGACTTGCTGGTAAACCTTAGTGACAAGTCCAGACCTCTTCTATGACATCAATCGGATGTTATGTGGGAAGTATCAATTTAAACACAAATGAGCTTCATAACCTGCTAATGAGACCATGAGTGTAAAATCATAACTTAACTCAATGAGCTCTAACTGAGGTCATGTGTGCAACCTTTTCAACTCTTGCATTACCTGGCTTGCACTCCCCTAGCCAGATCACGACGGCAAGTCTCTCCCCGTCGAATGCATCAATGCAGTACTGCGCCACCTTGGACTAATAAACAAGCAGAACAAAAGATCAGCAACGTTATGACCAGCCTCAGGAATTTGAATAATGAACTACTAATAGACTGGAAACCAATCCTAGTGGAGCCCATCGCATATCGCAATAGAGACTTCCCCGAATCCTTGTCCATGTTACGATATTAAGTAATATGTAGATGCAAGCACTGCCTTCTACTGATAACACTCTTCCAGAACGTAGAACCTCCCTGATCAGACAACACCGTGAACCTGCACCTGACTGAATGAAACATATCCTGGCTAGCTGTAAAGCAGGTATGACACTGGAGTGTAATGACTGTAGTATAAGCCAGAAGGTCTTACAAACCTAGTTGTATTAGAGAATTAATACTAGTGCATGGAGCTCTGTTTGCCTTAATATCTGAACAAATTAAGGGGTTCTAACCTCACCGTCAAGGACCATTCAAGGTATTAGATTGCAATGTGTTCACAGAGAGCTGTACAGTGAAAAGACCTGCCAGACCTTGTGCACAGATACTGGCATTTGCAACTCTATCTTGGTAATGTGCAACCACCCAAACCATGATGCAAAGATTCTCTACACGAACCTATTATTGCCTTGTAGGGATTCTGATAAAGGAAAAACAGGGGTGAGAGGTAGGGAAAATGGTGGATGATAAGAAGTGATAAAACAATAATGAGTTCCTAGTGAAATGGAAAAGATACCGGCCAATGGTAAACAGCTAGGAATCTTGGAAAGGTCTTCCGCAAAGCGTGATATGGGTGAACTAATAGTAAAAGCATAAGGAGGCGGGACCCTATTCAATAGGGGCACCCCTAGGGAGATGGATTCCAAGGTTGTGACCGCACCGGACAACTTCAAACCTATAGCTAAAAGTTCAGGCAAATATAACAGTAAAGTAAGCAGTAAAACTTAATATTGTTAAGCCTGATGCTTCACTCAATTAACATTACCAGAGGATTGATTGTTGGAGTACGAGAGTTCACATATAGACTTTCAAGTGGTTTTATCTTATGGTAGAAACTCGCCTATCAGTTTCCTTTAACCATTTCAGCACACCCTTCTCCACTATGGGTGGTCCGACACGTCTGCTGGCACACCCTGCTGGCATACATATGTCGACACACTCTAGTTGGTATTCACCTCATGCAGTTATACTTTCTGCGCTGCACCTCCATTTTGCCCAATAGCATGAAAACCCCCTTCACATCAGTGCCATGCCAGTGGCCAACAGTTCAGACATCTCATGAACATGACTATATATGATACCCTCCCCATGTGCATTGGTCTCTGCATGATCCTTGAAGTTGCTCTCTATAGTTTATCTATCTGCTATTTATGATTCTCAGACTTCCGGTGTCTTCTGCGGGATATGGTGGTTACCAAGTGATCCAATGGGTGCCACCTATGACCACCATCTCAGATCTATGCAACCTGTAGTAGGAATCTTGCTTTGAGTGCCTTTGCTCTTCCCTTGAAGAGCCTATGGTGTTGGGGAGACATTTGGACTTCCTAGGTGTAAAACCTCCCGATTCACCCCCACGCTGCCCGTTACTAACTTTCAGGCCTCCAGACTTAGTGCCCGTCAACTACATCCGGTTTGGTCTGTTTTGCTCTGAACAACTTGGGGGAGGTACTCCACCCTCTCGCCTATGCCTGCTAGTATACTCTACAAAAGGCCTGCGCTCGACCAGAGGGCAGCAACACGTACAGAGCTGCAACCGGTTCTCCAAATATTCCTCTTTGCCAGACTGCACACAACTACACAAGGGTTTGCCCATGACCTTCGCGCCTGAAGGCGGGGTCTGAGGAGCAGGATAGGGATAGTGTTTCTAATTTGCGGCTTCTTCGGAGCTGCGTAGCTCCTCCAATAGCACCCTCCGGAACCAAAGATCCCTCTATTCTGCCTGGCTTCACATGGCAAACATTGCTATCATTTTTGCCAAACTCCCCCAGGGCCTTCGTCTTGAAAGGTAGGATATCTCAGGTCTTCTGACCTGGTAACCTGAACTCCGTGGCAGGGTAACCATATCCTGAGAGTCGGGTAACCATGTTCGGTGGACATGAGGAGGTTACCCTGTTACCCTGTCTATTCCGCTGCCAGAGATGGACACTTTTAACCTTTCTCCAGTTATCTGGCTCAGCAGAGTAACAGCCTGTCTAGAGGTTTCTAAGTATGCGAACATCCATCCTGGATATGGCAAAGTATGTAAGTACCCTGCCACCCATTTCTGTTCATGTCGGAGCATGCGGTATTGGGTCTTCCCGGGTCCAGTATTAACTCGCCCACTAGTTCCCACCACTCTGCCTCATGGCTGTCTGTATAGGTATAGGTTCAGGCTACCATAGCGCATGTATACTGGGTTGTTATACTCTCACTATCAGTACAGCAAATCACGGCAGCAATCTCCCAATCCACCATAACACGCTAGTCATGGAAATTACCAGAAGTCACACCGTTAGCCATGGAAGTTGCTAAAGTACCAACAAAGCCATCGTTCTCAGCTTATTACTTGCATAGTGAATTTGAATTGACCAGTGAGGAGCAGGAAGCCCTGGACAACATAGCACATTGTTATTACTAGAACAAAACACCTCTCCATCTGAAACCATAATGATATCAAACCATGTGGAACCTTATATGAGCAAGTACTATTAGCTCCTGGGACTGTTCGTGAGCTGGGGTACTATTTTACATGCTAAGTATTTTGCAATAACTTACAGTTCTTACTGTAAGCAGAGTCCAATTTTTCAAGTAGTTTCTGAACACAATGTCAGAGTAGGGGACCACTGTATAATGCCTGGGAATGCAAGTGGTTTGTTTGTTGAAATTGCACTTCTTACTTGTTGTTCCTCCTCGAAATATATATTGGGCAATGGTTTCCCTAAAGAGCAAGGATGTGCGAAGCGCGATTCCTTTTTGAATTTCGATTTTCTGGATTGTGGGTTTTTGTTTTGTATTAAACAATTGTTTTTTTTTGGGAAAATGTAACCGATATGGGTAATGGACTGTGTTTTATAGTTTGTTGCATAGTATCATAGGATAGCAGTTATGTTTCAAAGCTATCAGTTAGGACTTAGAATGGTTCATCTTTCACTTCATAGTATCATTTGATACTTGTATTTGCCAGGTATTGCTGGATAATATAAAAGAGACTACGTTATCACTCATACTGGAGGTGAGTGAAAATGTGTATTTAAAAGACTGCTGATTCCATGATAGAAAGAGTAGAGTTTGACTGCCAGTATTCTCAATTTTCTTGATTAAATGATTACCTCTTGATCTCCTATTAGACCCCTGTGAAGACTTCTTAAGTCTATCTAGCTCTGACCTCTAGGCAACCAATCAGGCTGTACTAATTCCTATCGATCAGCACTTCTGTCATACAGGTAATGATACCTTAGTGCTAAATGTTGGGGAGTAGACTTCTTGTTTTGTGACAGTTATCTAAGCACCTAAAGCCATTATTAGAAAACTCATTCATGCTAGTGTGGGCACCACCTCGTCACTTAGGCGAAGCGCCAAGTAGTAAGGGTATAGGTAAGAAGATACAAAGATGATAGTATCAAGAGCTGATTCTCCTTGGTTGTAGCAACTACCTTTATACTCTCTCTTCACACCAACCCTAATCCTGTGACTCATACTCTTGAGTCACCTGCCATGGTCATGTAATCTAAGTATGTCACACACATGGGACCTATAACTCACCATTCCAGTCATGTGTGAAAGTTATTCCATCATCTGACTGGCAACACTGAGTCGTTCAAGTACAACAATTAATTATACCATATCAACGACTCATAACTGTGAGTTGCGCGAGAGCCCATGACCCCGGCTGTCAGTCATCATACAAAAGCCTAACCGATCTGCCTTACCAGTAAGCCTTACCTATTGGCCATGATGGTCTGCCTTACTCAGTTCCCCCAATATTCTTTTCTCCGTCTTCCATGAAGTAAGAAACCCTCCTTTCTTGTCACCCTTTGCGCTACAGGCTATCCATTACTATCATATACCAAGCATGATGAGCACCCCAGGTGTAAACACATTACACCTGGCACACAACCTTTTACCAAGTGACCCAATTTCTACCATGTACTACAGCCTAGCCACAATCAAAGTACTGTAATGAAGATTGATCCAAATGTTGTAACTGGACTGAACAACCTGAAACGTAACATCAGAAGTTCAGACAGAAATATAATACTAAAGTGAATAGTAAAACTGGATATTTTTACGCCAAATGCTTTACTCAATTAAGCTTGGAAGAGGATCCTGATTTTGTTGTAGTAGGAGTGTTTTGGCCTAGATTTAAGTCATCAGAATTTATGCCAGAAACTACTCTATGAGTTGACTCCCATGCGTTGAGTACACTCTTTGTTAATAACTGTCATTTAGCACATCTCCTCCCTCCCAGCAGGTAGAGTGTGATGACATGCTGTAGTGCGTATTCTCTTCACAGGGTTTGGTTTTTGCTGTATATCTCAATTGCAGCTGCCTAAGTTAAAACTTCTTCATATTGGCAACTTACACGTAGCTAACTATTAAGCTCACCTGCGAGGGTCAACCATTCATGATCACCTTCCCATAGGTAGTTTACCCATTCCCATCTCTATTGTCTGTTATAGTCTCTACCTTCTATGTACTTCTATTCTGTTAAGAGCATACTAGAGCTTTCCGGGTACAGTATTTGGTATTATGATCTAATCGGTACTTCCTATCACCCACAACGCTAAAATGACCTCATTCAAAATAACAATTATACTCTTAGTATTGTCAAAGGTCTCATGTAGATCCTATAGCATAGGTGCATGCAGCAGCTCATGAGGTGTAAAACTCTCCCACTTCTCTTGGGACCACTAGAGACTATCCCTGGGACCTTCATATTAAGCTTGAGCTATCTCCTGCAGTTCTAGATTATTTTACTTGAACTAAGTTGGAGAAGGCGCTTGTCAATGCAAAAGTTCTCTGGAGGCTTTTTGGCCTTAATGCTAATGCCTTACAGCTAGATCTATTTCTTCATTTATCTCTCCATACTGTCAGTACAGCAGTATTGTTTAAAGACTTTACCATGCGATTTTAACACATAAATCAAGAAATATAGGGGGTGAGTATTCTAGTAATTAATTCCTATAATAACCACTGGTATGTAACCATATTCGACTTACAAATCATACTGCAGTGCTATTGAGGTGCAATCACCTATTAAAATGTCCAGAAACCATTTGGTTATCAAAAGGTTCACACACTAGGCACAATATGAGTATCAACGGCAAATCACACCAGGGTTCATGCCCTTACCAATGCACATAAGTCAAGTGTTGAGCAGGAACAGAATCCACAAGCCCTGTTTTTTATGACAGGAGCGATTTTTACAAGAATACTTGATCCTAATACACTCTTTTGCAGGCCTCAGGTACTCAGTTCGGTGGAAAATATCTCACTTATTGTACTTGTTCACTTGGATTTACCATATACCATGTGACACCAGTTGGCCTTCAATGAAAAAAGGGGGCTTATTACATATATGCCTAATAACCATATTCAATAGATTGGCAGCAACAGGAACTGGAGCTTACCAGGTATGCTTGGAGCTTATCTTAAATCTTATAAGCAAAATCAAATGACCAGTAAGTTGATTATTTTTAACAAAAGGAATATGGGTTCAAGTCTAATCGTTATAAACATAAAGTTGCATTGTGAAATGAAAGCGTGTTGGTTACTAGGGCGAGAATGTTCAAATTACACCTCTAGAGATAAAATGTTTATCGAGGTTCAAGCGATATTCAGCTCAAGCCATATCCTGGAAATCAGCAGTCTTTAAACACAGCATATCGCTTATCACCAGTATGAGCGATATTCCAAACATTCGGTGTATTAACTGATAGCACACGAAACAATGCAAGGATCAAACGATACTGTGAAACCAAACATAACACCTTGTGTGTATCAACTGATAGAATGCGAAACGATACAAGTATCAGACGATACTGTGAAACTAAACATGAAACCTTCTGTGTATCAATTGATAGTACACGAAACAATGCCAGGATCAAGCGATACTGTGAAACGAAACATAAAACATAACCTAGTACGTATACCGGTTACACTCCCAAAATACAATAACTATTTCCCCAAACCACATAGCTTAATGAAATCCTAATAGTTGGTAGATCCGCTATTCTCCGGGAGTCCTCTATAGGACCTATCCTCATCGCCATCGCAATCCTGCAACAATATTCAGTCGTCCTGCAACATCCGTGGCGTACCCTCCAACCATCTTTCCAAACACCCCTGACACGGTGCTTCACGCACAAAGCACCCTTATTGCCAGTAGTACGGCAGGTCAATCGAATTTCGTACTATCCGGTCCTCCCAATCCTATGTCTGAATGTCAATTCGCCCGCATTCCTCCCTGTAATCAATATAGAAAATGTTCCAGTATTCGCCCCGTTGAATCATTTCCTGGAACAGCAGGTATCCCACAACATGGTCTCATTGCTTTATGCTGACTTCTTCATATGTCGACGTTTCCTGTTTTCCTTACGTAAGAGTAAGGTAGACCAAGGTTTTTTTTTTGGTTATTGTATTGCTGTTATTCTTTGCTTCCTATGTTTGTGGATGGGTGGGTGGTATTTATGTCTTGGTGTCACTCTTGCTTAGATGTTCAGGAGAAGTTTCGGCCTCTCATCTTCGGTAATCGCCTTGCTTCAGTGTTCAGAGGGAGGGTGTGGTATTTTAATTTAGATTTCTTCTGTTTCCACACACCTATCACACTTCTCCGGACTCAGGTAGGACCAACTACCGAAGCAGAGAACACCAGTTAGCGTTTCTCCCCACATTCGTCCTGTTGCTTACATTGTTATTTCAAGGCATTTAATGCAAATATGTATGAATAATCGCTGTGTAAGGTATCATCTAGGGATAATATCACGGTTCACCAACAGTTCCATTAGCTGATGGCGCAGTCTTCTAGGCACTTGCTCATAGTTTGACATCGTAAGGCTGTTGAATGGTATGTCTTTTCTTTGTTTGTTATCCCCTATATTCCACTTCGGCTAGTCACACTAGGTATGCAGCTTCCTCTTCCATAACCTGATTCTCACATTCACTGCTTTCAAAATTGCTTTCAAAATAGGCTAACCAAAAACCGTCTTGTATCCCTTGATCTGTGTCCGGGCGGAGGTGTTGAATTTACAGTAGGGTTGGGCTTCACGCTACTGTCACATGGTTTATTGTAATGGGTAGCTCATTCTCTGATTTGTTGTCCTCCCACTATTGATTTACTAGTTCAATTGTGTTTCCTCATCCTGCGAGTAGTTCCCAGCTGTTCTCCATTTCCGCGTATCCCACCCATTTCACTAGAAATTGTGCACAGTCATATCGCCTTCCGTGGTCCTGTATCGTGTCCAATTCCCAGGCTGGTTTTTCGTTGACCACGATGGGGGGCGGCTTTGCATGGGTTCTTCCAGGAGATACGGTATCGTCGTTAAAGCAGTACCTTTTCACTCTGGATACATGAAATGTCACTTCTCGGTTCCTATACATTCTTCCGTCCATTTCTATAGTCCAATTTTCTCTGTGGTCATCATGTCCTATTATTTTCAATGGTCCGCACCAGCATGGTTGTAGTTTCTTGCTTCGTCCTAATTCGGTTGCAAATAGGTTTCCGTAAACCAGCAACTGGTTACCTATCAAGATTGGAAAGTGGCATCTGCGTCGCTTTGCTGCCATTCTCATACTCCTGAATTGCGCTAGCTTGGTAGTATTGAATGCAGTGTTCCAGATTGCTGGGTGTCTGTTTAACAGTTCATAGGCTGCTTGAAAAGTGGAATTCTTGAAATTTGCTACGGGAACTAGTAGGTAATTCTTTCCGTAAACTGCTTTGTATGGTGACATGACAAGGGTTTCAGACCATCCAGCATTTAAGTAGGCAGTCCTTTCTGGCATGGCATCAAACCAATTGTTCTGTCTTGCACTGACCCAGTTTCGAATAGCCGTTTTCAACTCCCAAACTTTCCTTCCAAACTTGTCCATTCATCTCATAGTGACCTGGTACTCCTTTGATGTGCTCAACTCCTCGCAATCGACACTGCTGTCTCCATGCCTGTGACTCAAATGGTGGGTCTGCGTTGCTCACCATTCTCGTTGCATAGCCCTGGGGTGTAAATATCCCGTTGCGTATGTAACGGGGTTACCCCTAGGAAGATGGATCCCAAGGTTGCGACCGCACCAAATAACTACAAACTTATCGCCAAAGGTTGACACAGATGTAAGAGTAAAGTAGATGGTAAAACTTAATATCGTTAAGCCTGACTCTTCACTCAATTAAGGTCTTGAGAGGATTGATTGTTGGAGTAGGAGAGTTCTCGCATAGATGTTCAGGTAGTTTTATCTTATGCCCGAAACTCCCCCATCACTGTACTCCAACTATTCGAGCACACCCTTCTCCGCTAAAGGTGGTCCGACACATCTCCTGGCACCTCTTTCAGGCATGCGTGTGTCGACACTCTCTTGTCGGCGTTCACCATATGTGCATATCGTTTCTGCGGCGCACTTCTATTCTGTCTGCCAGAGTGGAAACTTCTGCGCATCGGTGACTTGCCACTTGCTAACTGTCAATACACCTTGCTGAACTAGACTATCTATGACACCCTTCCCATGCGCATTGCTTTCTACTTGACCCCTAGGCTACCGTGAGCGGTTTATCTATCTAGTATTTGCGAGTCTCGGGCTTCCGATGTCTTCCGCAGGATACGGTGGTTCCGGAGCGGTCCAATGGACGCTACCCCTGACCACCACCGCGGATCCACCTCACCTGTGGTAGGAATCAGGCTTCTAGTGTCTCTGCACTTCCCTTTTCGAGCCTATGGCGTTGGGGACACTTTTGGGTTTGGTGACTGTACAACTCTCCCAGTCACCATGGTACCACCTGGGACCACCTTCCGGACCCCTACGGTTAACTCCCGTTAACTCCGTCGGTTTTGGTCCATTTTACTCCAAACAACTTGGAGGAGGTACTCCACCTTCCACGCTATGCCCCCTTATATATCCCGCGAACAGCCTCCGGTCGACTGGACGGCAGCAACCTATACGGTGTTGCAAGCAGGTCTCCAAAGATCCTCCTTTGCTAGACTGCACACAACTACGCAACCGTTTGCCCATGTTTTCTGGGTCTTAAGGTGGGGCCGGAGGGGCATGATAGGAATAATGTCTCCAATTTACAGCTTCTTCGTAGCTGCGTAGCTTACCCAATAGCATCTCCCAGAACTCCAGATTCCAGTATTATGCATGGCTTCGTGTGACAAACATTCCAGTCATTTTTCCCAAACTCCGCGTAGGACTTCGTATTGAAAGGTAGGGTAACCTAGGTCCTTGAACAGGGTAACCCAAGCCTCAAGGTAGGGTAACCCAGTCCTGAGGGTAGGGTAATCTTGTCCGCTGGACAAGCGGACTTTCTCCTGTTACCCTATCTATCCCCCTTCCGGAGATGGACACACTGGGCCTTTCTCCAGTTACCCAGCCTAGCTGTGTATTGCCCCTTCATAGGTCTCTAAGTATGCTGACACCAATCTCGGGTGTAGCCATGTACCTAAATACTTGTACCCACTAAGTCTGCTTATCTCGGAGCCCGAGCCATTGGGTCTCCGTAGGTCAAGTACTCATTTGCCTGCCAGTTCCTACCAGTTCGCCTCCCGGCTACCTGTATGGGCGTAGGTTCCAGCTACCATAGCTCAGGTATGCTGGGTCGTTACAGCGTAGTAGTTTCAAGGTTGTTATCGCAGTTACTTCCTTATTTGTTGGTATGAGCCCTGTCAATCTTGAAAATCTATCTATGGCCCGCAGGATCACGTTGTACTCCCATGAATTCTGGAATGGCTCCGCAAAGTCAAATGCTATTGATTGGAATATTTTTGATGGTAGTACAATTGTTTGGGCTTTTCCTTCTGGTAACGCTGTGGGTTCCTTGTTAGTTCGGCAGGTCTGGCATTGGGCCATGTATGCTCTGAAATCCTTGCGCATATTAGGCCAGAACAGGTACTCGGTAATGTACTGCAAGTTCTGTTCCGCACTGTGATGACCTGTATTGTTGATCTCAGCTGTAATGTACTCTCTTCGTGTAGTATTTCCGAACGCGGGACCTTTCGGACTGTATAGGTATTTCTCTGCATATCCTGTTTAAGTGTACAGCGTTCCATTTGTGACCGCATAGGAGGACAAATCTTGTCCGGAGTCCATGATTTCGTTGACCTTTGTCGATATTGGTTCCTTCCAGCATGCTGCAACCATGTGTGTTTGGATTGGCCCAATCATTTTATTGGCTGCTTGTTTGGTGTCCCGCTTATTCTCTATCTCGCTTCCTCTAGTCATTTCCGGATGATCATCTTCTTCGTTGTCTTCCAAGACATCGTATGGTCTGCGCCGATATTCATCCATTGTTGGGAGTATTACTCAGACTATTGTCTCATTGCTAGCATATCATATTGGTTCTGCTCGTTTGGTTGGTGGCAGACTGTTGGGCATTCGGAATGCCGGGGCTTCATAGCTTTGTATTGCTGGGATTCTATAGGACCTGGGCGTCGGTTGAATGAGTGTGGACGGCCCTTCTCCCACACTATTTGGTCTTCCACCAACCATTTGCAGCCATTCCCAATTGTTGATTATGGGGGACTCCGCAGGGCTTGAGTCAATCTTGGTGCTTGGGGGGCTCGGTCCTTCACTAGGTGGTGGAGTACTTGGCTTGTGTTGCCGCGAGAGGTGGTGATTCTTGAACTTAATCTCAGTTTGGTGATATCAGCAATAGTCAATGTAATAGTGCGAACAGTGCAGCTTACTATGTTGCAGTTCCTCAGGTTGTGTACTGCGTAAGGTACACCTGTCAGCCCCATCATTTCCCGTAGTGATTCAGTAGGCACTTGCAGGAGGTACAGGGGCCTCATTGGGGTACTCAGTATATGAGTAAGGAGACGAGGTAGGGGAGATGTCTCGCACAGGCTCCATTGTGTTTGATTCTTGCTGGTAGATAGTATTATCCGAGATGTCATCTTATTCCATGGTATAATCGTGGACATAGAGTTGATTCAGGTCTAATTCTCCCTTGTATATCTGGGAAAGGGCATCAGGTAGATGGTTGGTGCCTCCTGGGGTGTAGACTATCTTTGCATTGTATTTTCCCGAGGCACTAAGCCATCTGACTTGGTTTCTACTCAGGTTCTGTGCAGTTCGTAGATGTGTCAGGGGCTGTTGGTCTGTAACCATTGTAACGGAATTTCCTATTAGTATATTGTGGAACTGGTGAAGCACTTGCACTATCGCTAAGGCCTCCTTGTTGGTAGTTGCATAATTTGTCTGTGCATTGGTGAATTTCCTGCTATGTAATGAGGCTGGTCGAGCCATCTTATAAGTGGGTCCCTGTCCTACCCATGCTCCTATTCCTAAATCTGAGGCGTCAGTAACTAACCAAATCAGTTCCTTGCTTCATATGTCTATTGGTGGCAGGCCTTGGTGTTCGACAAACTGCTTTGTCACCATCTCAAATGCAATCTGGTGGGTGGTTGTCTATACGAATCCGACATTCTCTATGTAATGGGGGCACCCCTAGGAAGATGGATCTCAAGGTTGCGACCGCACTGAACAACTTCGAACTTAACGCCAAAGTTCACACAGATGTAAGAGTAAAGTAAACAGTAGAACTTAATCTTGTTAAGCCTGATACTGCACTCAATTAAGGTCTTGAGAGGATTAATTGTTGTAGGGGGAGAGTTCTCGCATAGACTTTCAGGTAGTTTTATCTTATGCCACAAACTCCACTATCAGTTTACTCCAACTATTCGAGCACACCCTCCTCCTCTAAGGGTGGTCTGACATGTCCTCTGGCATACCCTTTGGGCATGTATATATCGGCAAACTTTGGTCGGCATTTACCTTATGCGGTTATCATTTCTGCGGTATATTTTTATTTTCCCTGCGCGAGTGAAAGCGACTTCGTATCAGTATCTGGCCAGTGGCTAACAGTCAAGACACCTGATGTACTGGACAATCAAGGACACCATTCCCATATGCATTGATCTCTACTTGACCTCGGAAGCTGCCATGAGGGGTTTACCTATCTACCTTTTACGGTTCTTGGACTCCCGGTGTCTTTCACAGGATACGGTAGTCTGGGAGTGATCTAATGGGTGCTGCCTCTGACCACTACCTCAGATCTACCTTACACGTCATAGGAATCATGCCTTTAGTGTCTTTGCACTTCCCTTTCAGAGCATATGGCGTTGGGGACACTTTTGGGCTTCGCAGGTGTAAAACTCGGCCGCTCGCCCCGGCACCACCCAGGACTACCTTCAGGACCACTGCGGTTAACACCTGTTAACTCTCTATGCTTTAGTCCACTTTACTCCCCACAACTTGGAGGGGGTACTCCAACTTCCACCCTATGCTCTCCTTATATATTCCGTGAACAGCTTACAGTCGACCTAATGGCAGCGACGTATACGGTGTTGCCAGCAGGTCTCCAAAGGTTCTTCTGTGCTAGACTACACACAACTATGCAACCATTTGCCTATGACGCCCCGGCCTCACGGCCGGGACGGAGGGGTATGATGGAAATAATGTCCGCAATTGACAGCTTTTTCGGAGGTGCGTAGCTTGCCTAATAGTATCTCCAAGAACCGTAGATTCTAATATTACACATGGCCTAGCGTAACAAACATTGCAGTCATTTTTCCCAAACTCCCCATAGGACTTTGTATTGAAAGGTAGGGTAACACAGGACTTTGGGCAGGGTAATCCAAGCCCCATGCTAGGGGAACCTGATCCTGAGTGTAAGGTAACCTTGTCAGGTGGACAAGATAACTTTTCCCTATTACTCTGTCTATCCTGCTGCCCAAGATAGACACTTCTGACCTTTCTCTGGTTACCTGGCTTAGTGGAGTAACTGCCCCTTGAGAGATCCCTAAGTATGCTGACACCACTCCTGGGGAACCCCAGGTATCTAAGTACCAGGCCAGCTGATTCTGTTCATCTCGGAGCCCGGGCCATCTGGTCTCCGTAGGTCACGTACTTACTTGCCTGCCAGTCTCCACCAGTTCGCCTCCATGCTCCCTTAATCTGTGTAGGTTTCGACTACCATAGCTCATATATGCTGGGTCGTTACACATACTTGGCGTAGGTGTTTCCGATATTTTTCTGATTTGTCCAAGAATATGAAGATGTCATCCATGTATACCTATACAAAATAAGGTAGCAATTCACTCCAGAGTTCTTCTATTATCTGCAAAAAGGTTGCTGGTGCGTTCATATCTCCTTGTAGCCTTACTTTGCTAACAAACCCTCCAAACGGTGTTTTGAATGAGTTGGACTTCGTGCTGTTTTTTTCCACTCATGTTTGGAAATATGTGTTGCTTAGATCACTCTTGCTAGCGAATTTTGCTTGTCCAATACGGTTCAGGATCTGCTGCTGGTCAGGAATAGACAGACTATCCATGATTCTGTTGTTGTTTCAGATCTTCAAATCCACTAGGGGGCAGATCCTTCCATCTGATTTTGGTTGTACAAAGATAGGTGCTGCTCGGTGGACTTCTAGTTGTACTATTAATCTGGCCCGCAACTGTTCGTTAATCTAGTTCATAAGTTTCTCCTTGTATCCTTCGGGGATTGAGTATGTTGGTTGGTTTTTTAAGGTGGTTGGATCCCTTAGCCGAATGTGGTGGTTAATCATATGCATGGGTGGTAGCGTTTCAGGTACCTGGTCCCGGAATATGTCACGGTATTGTTCCAACCGTGTTCTTGATGTGGCCTCTAAAACAGCGGCTCGGAATTCTCCACTTGTTGGTTTGCATAGCACACACAGTTTGTCATTGCGAAACTCAACTGCTGTATCCGCACACCTGCTAAGGGCATTGTGTCTTTTTACAAAGGGCACTCCAATCAGCGGGTTGTATTTTGCCAAGTTTCCTACCAATATCCCCTGGGTTGTCCCTTTCTTTTTGCCGATCCCTACGGTTAGTCCACACTTCTTGTGTAACGACCCAGGATACATGAGCTATGGCAAACGGAACCTGTACCCATACAGGCAGCCATGAGGCGAACTGATAGGAACTGGCAGGTAAGTAAGTACTTGACCTATGGAGACCCGATAGCCCGGGCTCCAAGAATGAACAGAATTGGCTGGTCAGGGACTTAGGTACCTGGATACAGACTGGAGTGGTGACAGCGTACTTAGGGACTTATGAAGGGGCAGTTGCTCAGCTAGGCCGGGTAATGGGAGACAGGTCAGAAAGGTCTGGCGCCGGCGACGGGATAGACCGAGTAACAGGCAAAAGTTAACTTTTCCGCTGGCCAAGGTTACCCTACCCTCGGGATCAGGTTACCCTGTCTTGGGGCATGGGTTACCCTGCCCAGAGTCCTGAGTTACCCTACCTTTCAATACGAAGTGCCTCGGGTAGTTTGGGAAGATTGACAGGAATGTTCGTCAAGCGAAGCCATGAATGACACTGGAATCTGGGGTTCCCGGGGATGCTATTGGGCGAGCTACGTAGCTTTCAGGAAGCTATAAATTGAAGACATTATTCCTCTCATATCCCTCCGGCCCCGCCTTCAGGCGTGGATGTCATGGGCAAACGGTTGTGTAGTTGTGTGCAGTCTAGCTAAGAGGAATCTTTGCAGACCTACTTGCAACACCGTATATGTCGCTGCCGTCGGGTCGACCGCAGGCTGTTCCCAGGATATACAAGGGGGCATAGGGTGGAAGGTGGAGTACCTCCTCCAAGTTGTTCGGAGTAAAACGGACCAGCACCGGCGGAGTTAACGGGTGTTACCCGTGGGGGTACAGAAGGTAGTCCCAGGTGGTGCTGGGGCGACCGGGAGAGTTTTACACCTACCAAGCCCGAACATGCTCCCAACACTATAGGCTCTGAAAGGGAAGTGCAGAGAGACCGAAAGCATGATTCCTAGCAGAGGTAAGGGAGATCCGAGGTAGTAGTCATGGGTAGCGCCCATTGGATCACGCGCGGACTATCGTGCCCGGCGGAAGACACCGGAAGCACGTGACCCGGAAACAGTAAATAGATAAACCGCTCACGGTAGCCTCCAGAGTCGAGTACCGATCAATCCATATGGGAACGGTGTCATAGATAGTCTAATTCATGAGGTGCCTTGACTGTTAGCCACTGGCAAGACACCAATGCGCTGAAGTTTCCACTCCGGTGGGCAAAATGGAAATGCACCGCAGAAATGATAATCACATAAGGTGAATGCCGACTACAGTGTGTCGACACATACATATCCGAAGGGTGTGCTATGAGACGTGTCGGACCACCCTTAGCGGTCCAGGGTGTCCTCAAATGGTTGCAGTAAACTGATGGGGGAGTTTCTGGCATAAGATATAACTACCTGAAAGTCTATGCGAGAACTGTCCTACTCCAACAATCAATTCTCTCGAGACCTTAATTGAGTGAAGCGTCAGGCTTAACGATATTAAGTTTTACCGTTTACTTTACTCTTACATCTGTGTGAACTTTTGGCGATAAGTTTGAAGTTGTTCGGTGCGCTTGCAACCTCGCGATCCATCTTCCTAGGGGTACCCCCATTACACTATATCGTTAAGCGAGCTCCTTGCTTAACTCCTGTTCTGATTAATTGTTTCCGACCTTCGGCACTGACCTTGCGTGAATACTAGTAACCTTGTCTAGAACAATTGGCCCAGGGTGGAAAGCGCAATGGCTAGGACCGAACTTGGAACCAGAATAGAATCCAATCCAGATTCAGACCTTGACCTTGACGAGAACACCGCCAACACGTTCCGCGGCTCGGTTGTTGCGTATGCTCGCGGTATCGACTGGGACGGCCACCAGCTTCTCTTGGAGGCTGCTCCTATTCAGTTACCTGCTGAATGTCTTGACCTCCCGATTACAGACCCTCACGCCGCGGTCCTCTCATTTTTCCAAGACCCTCCACTAGTCCATAACATGCTGCCTTCCCCGCTGCACGGAGTTCGCTTTAGCGAGTTCTCCCACGAATTCGTCGAACCTTGCATTGTCTGTGAAGTAGCCCAGTCGCTTGAGGAAGCGAAGCGGGAACTGAAGAACTGGAACAACAGGCCGCAGTAGGTGTTCCGAACACAGATCACTATGGCAGCGGTAGAATGGATAAAGGTGCAGCAGGAGGCATACATGTGGATGATAAGGGATCAGCAGGCATTGAAGACTCGGATGGCAGCCTGAGAAAAAGCTTTCCGGGAGGGTATACTATTGATGCTGAGAATGGTGTACTCATGTTAGAGGCCGTGCCCCCACTGCCGCTCGTCAATTCCAAGCCCGAGAATTTCGGTATGGAGCTGGCCATGAGAGCCAGAGACGACCCGTGCAGGGCATACTTGAGCCCAATGGGTATACGCATGTTGGAAAGCCTGAAAGGTGAGGGCTGCAGTTATACCTCCCCCTTCTCAAGAGCATCTACAGGCTCCCAGTCGGTCCCCCCCTCAATTGCCCACAGTAGGTCAGGCAGTCCAACGGGCCGGCCAACTGATGGGCACGGAATGAGGAAAAGAACGTCCAAACCGACGGGTATTACGGCACCAGATACACCTGACCCTACTCC
>PYWC01000084.1:326533-340149 GCA_003182015.1 Tuber magnatum | reverse complement strand
ATACCCCTGACCACGGAGGTACCTATTGAACAAAGTGGCTACTTCTGGAGGAAGTGTACCGCCACGTCCCCAGTCGTTAGTTCTACCAAACAGGCTCGTGGGTTGAAATGGTCAGCCCCGGTAAGCGAGCCCACAGGGACAGACAAGCGGCTGAAGTGCCTTGAAGTGCCACATCCGGCTTCCTCGTCAAAGATACTTGAAGTCCGCCAGGCTTCACCTCACATCATGGGGGTAGATACGGGCGGATCTGAATAGGTAAGAACCAATTCTGTTTAAGGTGTAACCTTACTAACCCATAGCCATAGACCCCTGAGGGATAGATAGATATGAGCCACGGAAGTGGCTTCGGAGATGGGTAAGTACCCTTCTACAGCATAGGCGACCCTGATACTGACTACACCCAGGTGGTGTGGGCAGGTAGATGTTGCGGGCCGTGCGCGGTGGACGGGGCTGTCTCTCCTTTGTTGGGTTTCTGGTTATTTCCTTTGTTCTAGTTATACATATTTCTTTCAGGATTTCCTTAGCTGGATGGGCAAGTCGTAAGACATTATTTTGGTGGAGGCTGGGTGAGGTCCCGGTGGAGCAGACGCTCGTCATGGGGGGAGCAAGGCTGCTTCGCTTGGAACAGGTCCGACAGCGCACATCTACCCCCCTGGGGAAAAAACTGTTATGTTTAGTATAAAGGGAATTGGTTCAGGCTGGACTTGATGAAATAAATGATGCTATTTCCAAGTTTACCTGGGGAGGGTTTAGTACCCGAAATCATGCTGGCGTGATAGTAAACACCCTAGCTATTGATAAAAGAGGAATCCCAATCCCTTAACATTTACCGCCCCATTGTAGCTGCTCTTGTGTCAAAAGGCAAGAGACTAAAGGGAATTACTAAGCGAAGATGACTAAGTCACCAAGACAAGGGAAGAGGCAGAAGTGTGACAACTTGCCTCGTCATACTAAGTCTATCCACCTGCAGGTTAAGTTAGACTGGAAGATAGAAGCTAGACAGGTTAGCGTAGAAGCACTCCTGCTGCTGGATAGTGGAGCTACTGGGCCGGTACTTAGTAGCCAATAGGTTAAGCAGACTCAGGCACCATGTGTACGACGAAAGGTACACGTGCCGATAAGCGAGGCTGGCGGTAATCACATTCCGGGGTCAGGTCTACACTATACCAGGTCATTAGAGATGAGGATAGGTGACCACCACAATGAGATGCGCTTTGAAGTCGCGGATATGCCCGACACCAAGGTGGATGGGTACCTTCCTATGTCTTGGTTGAAAGACCATAACCCTGACATAGATTTGAAGACTGGATCACTAACCTGGCGCTCAGATTTCTGCAAGGCTAACTGCCTGGCAGAGCAGGGGCGGTTAGTGTTCAGGACCGATGAAGGGTTACTAGCCGAGGACCCTAGTAATGTCTACCTGTTGGGAATTGTGCAATTCCCCGATGAGGAAGGTGCGGACATTACAGTTAAGCTACTCCGCGAGTATAAGGACTATGGGGATATCTTCAGTCAGGAATGGATTGAGGCATTGCCGGAGCACTCGAAGCATGACCATACGATGTAGTTGCAACCTGGAACTCAAGGTCCGTTCAGGGCTATCTATCCGTTATCGGAAAAGGAGCTTAACGCACTCCAGGAATATCTCAATAACATGCTGCAAACGGGAAAGCTATGGCGATCCAGTTCCTCAGCAGCAGCCCCAGTCCTCTTCGTGCCAAAACCAGATAGTACATTAAGACTGGCAATAGATTACCGAGGGCTGAACAAAATCATGGTGAAGAGCCAGTATCCCCTACCATTGATGAAAGAGCTGTGAGATAGGTTAGGAACAGCCGCTGTGTTCACCAAGTCAGAGTTAAAGAATAGCTACTACCTTCTGAGGATGGGAGAAGGTGAGGAAAGGAAGACAGCCTTCCGCTGCTGATATGGACTGTATGAATACCCGGTCCTGCCGTTTGGGTTGTGTAATGCCCCGGCAACTTTGCAAAGCATGATAAATGAGGTCTTTCGGGATCTCATGGACGACGCAGTTATCGCATACATGGATGACATCCTGATCTACTCCAAAACTATGGAAGAGCACGTCGCAATGGTGCGGCACGTGATGGCGAAATTGGAGAAAGCTAGACTATGTGTAAGCATGAAGAAGTCCAGTTTCCACCAACGGGAGGTTGAATTCCGCGGATATAAGATCTCCGATATGGGGAACTCTATGTTGTCAGAGAAGGTGCAGACAATCAGGCATGGGGCACCTCCAACATGTGCCGTTGACGTTCAAAGCTTTATGGGCTTTGCCAACTTCTATCGTCGGTTCATAGAAGGGTTCAGCAAGATAGCGAAACCTCTGACGGACTCGACAAAGAAGGATGTCCAGTGGGAATGGACAGCTGCATGTGAGCAGGCCTTCAGCCATTTGAAGGAAGCATTCACGTCCAAACCTATGCTAGCACATTTTGACCCTGAAAGGCCAACCCGGCTGGAAACCGACGCTAGTGACTTTGTATGAGGAGCCATTCTCTCCCAGTTCTGTGAAGATGAGAGGTGGCATCCAGTAGCCTATCAAAGTAGGAAGTTTCACCCAGCGGACATTAATTATAATGTCCATGACAAGGAAATGATGGCCATCATGGCGGCATTCAAGGAATGGGATCATTTGCTACGCTTGGTAATGGACCAGTTGGTGATCTATACCGATCATAAGAATCGGGAGCAGTTCAATAGTACCAAGGTCCTTAACCGAAGGGAGCACCGCTGGGCTGAGTTCCTGCGACCGTTTAACTTCAAGGTGGTTGACCGAGAAGGACGGTTGAATGAGAAGGCCGATGCGTCGTCGTGGTTTAAGGACTAGCGCCCTGCAGGGGCAGTGATTTTCCGCCACAGTCGTTTCTTCATCCTAGACAGTGGGTTGGGAGCCAGGAACGGGACATCCTGCGACCACAAGTGTTGCAGGGGTGCCAAGGATTTCGGCTCCAGTCATCCTTTTTTGATCAACTGCGGGTAGTAATAACCGAAGACCAGGAGTACTTAAGGATTCTGAAGGCAACAGCTGCCGGTGACAAAGAAGTCGACCGACATTTTACGACGGAAAAGGGCTTAGTCCTGTACAAGAACAGGTGGCATGTTCCCAAAGGTCAGAATCTGAAGCTGACAATCATGAAGGCAGAACATGATTCCCGAATGGCGGGACACTGCGGGACTTACAAGACCATTGGCAGGGTTAGGGCTAACTTCTATTGGCCTTAGATTGTTTAGCACATCACTGACTATTTTCAGACATGTGATGCGTGCCAAAGAAATAAATCCATCAGGCACAAGAAGTTCGGGCTGCTGGAACCTATTGATATTCCTATCCGGCCGTGGACAGCGATTTCCATTGATTTTATTGTAGTGCTGCCAGAGTCCGAAGGCTATACCAGGATCTGGGTCATGGTGGACAGATTCTCGAAAATGGCCCATTTCATACCCCTGACCACGGAGGTACCTATCAAAGAGCTTGTCTTGATATTCCTTAAGGAAGTTTGGCGCCTTCATAGACTCCGCGAGTCATTCATCTCCAACCGAGATAGCCGATTCACATCCAAGTTCTGGACTAGTCTAATGCACTTCTTGCAAGTGAAACTAAATGTTTCGACTGCATTCCACCCTGAGACTGATGGGCAGACCGAGAGGGTTAATCATTCACTGGTGTAGTACTTGCGTTGTTACTGTTCCTACCAACAAGATGATTGGGTTTCGCTGTTACCACTTGCGGAGTATGCGTACAACACCACGACTTGAGAATCCACCAGGTTGTCACCTTTTGAGATCAACTATGGGTTTAACCCAAGGACAAACTGGTCAGGTATCGTGTCTGATAACCAGGGAATACACCCTAGTAGTGAGCTCTTGGTTAAGGAATGGGAAGGAACCTGCGCAGAGATTCGAGAAACGATCCAACGGGTACTGGCAAGACAACGGAAATGGCATCACCAGACAATGTTGCCATCCCCAGACTACGTCACCCTGGAGGATGTGGCTGCTGGGCGGGCAAGGAAAGCGGACCGGGTGATGAGGAACCGAAAAAACATCCACACAAAGCATCCAATGGAGAAGGTGGACCAGCGGATGTTTGGGCCTTTCGTGGTCAATCGTCGGGTGGGTCACCGAGCTTATGAACCCCAATTGCCCACTAGATGGAGCATCCACCCGGTTTTCAATGTCACGTTGCTCGAACCCTATCGCCAGGATCCGGAAGCAGGTAGGGTAAAGGAAGCACCCACCCCGGAACTTGTAGACAACAAGCGCAGTTAGGTTGGCGAAGCTGTTGTGGACAGCCAATGGTATGGAGGAGCGAAGGCGACGTTTCCGTCACGCTTTGTCCAGTACCTGGTTTCATGGGAAGGGTACGGGGTGGAGGAGAATTCATGGGAGCCCTATGAGATGCTAGAAGGGACAGGCTTGCAGGCCATTCGGGATTTCCACCAAAGGTATCCGTCCAAGCCCAGGGACTATAGGGTCTGGGGGAATCGAGTTGTGGGAATAAGAGACGACGGTAACATTCCGGTAAGAACCGTAGAGAAGAGGGGAGCGATGTAACGACCCTGCATACCTGAGCTATGGGAAACGGAACCTATACCCATACAGGTAGCCAGGAGGCGAACTGATAGGAACCGGCAGGCAAGTAAGTACTTGACCTATCGAGACCTGATGGCCTGGGCTCCAAGAATGCACAGAATTGGCTAGTCAGGGACTTAGGTACCTGGATACACGCTGGAGCAGTGTCAGCGTACTTAGGGACTTATGAAGTGGCAGTTGCTTAGCTCGGCCAGGTAACGGGAGACAGGTCAGAAAGGTCTGTCGCCCGCGACGGGATAGACGGGGTAACAGGGAAATGTTAACTTGTCCGCTGAACAAGGTTACCCTACCCTTGGGATCAGGTTACCCTGCCGAGAGTCCTGAGTTACCCTGCCTTTCAATACGAAGTCCCTCGGGGAGTTTGGGAAAATTGACCGCAATCTTTGTCACGCGAAGCCATGCATGAAACGGGAATCTGGGGTTCTGGGGGATGCTATTGGGCGAGCTATGTAGCTGCGAGGAAGCAGTAAATTGAAGATATTATTCCTATCATACCCCTGCGGCCCCGCCTGGAGGCCCGGACGTCATGGGCAAATGGTTGTGTAGTTGTGTGCAATCTGGCAAAGACGAATGTTTGCAGACATGCTTGTAACACCGTGTACGTCACTGCCGTCCGGACGCCCACAGGCTGTTCGCATGATATATAGAGGGCATAGGGTGGAAGGTGGAGTACCTCCTCCAAGTTGTTCGGAGTAAAGCGGGGCAGAACTGACAGAGTTAACGGGTGTTAACCGTGGCGGTCCGGAAGGTAGTCCCGGCTGGTGCAGGGGCGACCGGGAGAGTTTTACACCTATCAAGCCTGCACGTGCTCACAACGCTATAGTCGCTGAAAGGGAAGTGCAGAAACACTAAAAGCATGATTCCTACCACAGGTAAAGTAGATCCGAGGTAGTGGTCATAGGTAGCGCCCATTGGATCCCTTGCGGACTGTCGTGCCCTGCGGAAGACACCAGAAGCCTGCGACCCATGAAGAGTAAATAGATAAACCACTCATGGTAGCCTCGGAGTCAAGTAGAGATCAATGCATATGGGAAGGTTGTCATAGATAGTCTAGTTCATGAGGTGCCTTGACTGTTAGCTACTGCCAAGGTACTGACGCGCAGAAGTTTTCACTCCTGCCGGGAAAATGGAAATGCACCGCAGAAACGATAACCACATAAGGTGAACGCTGACTAGAGTGTGTCGACACATGCATGTCCCCAGGGTGTGCCATGAGAGGTGTCAGACCACCCTTAGCGGAGAAGGGTGTACTCAAATGGTTGGAGTAAACTCATGCGGGAGTTTTTGGCATAAGATAAAACTACCTGAAAGTCTATGCGAGAACTCTCCTACTACAACAATCAATCCTCCTGAGACCTTAATTGAGTGAAGCGTCAGGCTTAATGATATTAACTTTTACCCTTTACCTTTACTCTTACATCTGTGTGAACTTTTGGCGATAAGATTGAAGTTGTTCGGTGTGGTCGCAACCTTGGGATCCATCTTCCTAGGGGTGCCCCCGTTACATCTTGTGGCGCGAGGAGCGCGAACCTTTCATTGCCATGTTGACTGTTGTTGGTTGGGGTAGGGGTTCCCTGGGTATGCCATAGGTAGAGATAAAGCTAGTACTGATGATGTTACAACGGCTTGTTCCTGTATTGAATAGTACCTTTGCTGGATGCTCCTCTATGTGGATCGTTTCTTCTAGAGCGTTACGGGGCCTAATTGCCAGTGCTGGTTGTGCGAGGAGGCTTTCCATTTCCACCAAATTGATTTCCACTTCATCGTACTCTATTGCTTCCATGTGGTTTGTGGTCGCATCTTGTTTTGCTGACTTCCCTTTTCCTTTCTTGGCATAACAGTCCTTTGCATAATGCCCCTTTTTCCCGCATTCGAAGCCTGTGCCTTCATCACATCGCTTCTACTTCTCATCCTTCTCATCTTTCTTGCCCCAGGACCCTTTTCTGTGTGGTTGTTCCTTGCTTGTGTTATCACACAATGACCATCCTTTAAGGCTCTCCTGCGGGGGTGTTTATGTTGGGTAATCTCCGGTTTTGTAAAGGGTAGCAACCTTGGTTTTATCCTTTTTCACAATCTTGTCAAAGGAGTCTCCATCTTCTTCCATGGGTTCTACCTCTTGACGTAGTCTGATGTGCATTGCCTTGTACAGCGTCTGCTGTAGTGTATACTGGAATACTGTACCATTGAGCAATCGTCCATGGTACATTAGGAGATCTGTTGCTACTAGTGTTATTCTATCTGTTTTTCCCTTTCGCACTCGTTGGATTTTTTTGAACTTCTCATACAGTTCTTCCGTATTTCATGTGGACTGGAATCTGTCTCACAAATACTTTATCAGAGTTGTTCCTTGTATTTTGTCCTTGCTTTTATAGTGGTTCATCGCTTGGTGGTATGCCCCTTCTGCCTTTCCTGTACAGAAACTTCTGAACTACGCTCCACTCCCTTCCTTCGTCTCATTCATACAGTGCAGGATGAGGTACTGTGAAGTGGTTGTTACCCATCAGTCAACTGCCTCAGTTTTTAGGTCCTTCTTTTCGCATGAGAAGATTGGCGGTAGGGGAATCTTGACTTTTGGCTGCCCTCACCTGGCCAACAGGCCACGCCGTGCGGCGGATTCTCCTTTGGACATACTGTGCTCGGATTCTTGGCTGCTGGAGCTGTCATCTGATGAGTTGTCTGATGAATCTTCTGGTGATTCCTCTGGCGGTCCTGCTGCCACCAATTGGTCTGAATCCTCCTTGCCACCATGTGCTTTCTTTGTGGTATGAGCAGGTGAGGTTTCTTTCTTTAGTGGTAGTGCCAGTACCTTTCCTTTGCTGGGGCAGGGCGGGAAAAGCCCAGGAAGGCTCGTTGCTGCCTTTGCTAACTCGTCGGTTGATTCACTAAAGGTCTGCTTGGCCAAATCTCACGCTAGCTGTCTTTCTGCTTGCTCAATTGTGAAGGCGCTCTTTGGCCCTTTCGATTTTTCTTGGGTTGCCTTCTTTTGGTAAGGCCTTCTCACGGCAACTGCTTCCCACTAGGAGTCTCTTGTGACTCAATGTTGTCGCGTTGGTGGAGCCGAACCTTTCTTGGTTCTGTTGCTCCCTGCTGCTAGCTCCGGTTGGACGCTTTGTAGGTTGATGAGACCTGGTCCAGGCAGGTTTCTAACCACTGGCTGAGGTTAAAAAATGTAACGTGTTCGGGCTGGACCCTAGTCATGTAGCGGTACGATAGGAGCAGATGGCTTCTTGATCAAGAAGAAGCGAGCGCTGCTAACTAAAGGATTCTTCCAAGGGGTGTAATGAGAGATCAACCAAGTAACAGTTCAACTAAGTATATTTAGAATATTGTCAGTCGAACTCTGCTGTTTCTATCAAGGAAATCAGTGGTCCTTAAATACAGTCTATCCCTTATCCCCAGTATGAGCAATTTTCCAGAACATTTTGTGTATCAACTGATAGCACACGAAACAATACAAGTATCAAACAATACTGTGAAACCAAAGATAAAACCTTCTCTGTATCAACTGATAGCACATGAAACAATACAAGTATCAAACGATACTGTGGAACCAAATATCAAACATTGTGTGTATCAACTGATAGCACATGAAACAATACAAGTATCAAATGATACTGTGAAATCAAACATAAAACATAACTTAGTGCTCGTACCGGTTATACCAGGTGCGATATTGTGCATTTGAAAAGAACAGTTGTATATCCGGTGGGTAGAAACAAAAGAGTAAAAGGTCGTGACTATAAGAATAATGGCTCAGCTAAATGTCAAGTGCGTGATGGTGGCAGAAAGGTTGAATGAATTGTAGAGGCAATAATAGAAGTCGAAAACTCCTATCGGAGAGGAAATTGGACAAAGTGCAGCATACTCAAATTACAGGAATGGAGGCTGGCACTAAGGTTAAAACAACTCAAATGCGACAGGGCAGGAAGTAGAAATCCAAGAACTCGTGAAGAGGAGATTCTGCACGTGTCCATTCTTGGAGATATGTACATCGTATTTGTAAACCCCCCTTATGGTCCAGGTACAAAGAAAGGTAAAACTTGAATCCTCAACTTAGATTGATAGAAGATAATTGTTCCTCTCATGATTGGGACTTTGCTAATCCTGACGCTGAGAAGTTTGTGATGGAAAAGGTCAATTCGCCACCAAACTTACCTGATTTTAATCTAATCAAGTAAATCTGATGGTTTATAAAGTGCAGAATTTTCCACTGCTGAGGTAGTAAGATTGTCTGTACTTTAGCCACTATGAGAGTAGTACTGTAGCAAGAGTGGGACCACATTACAATTGATGCAATGCATCAAGAGATTGGAAAGCCAGCTAAGATTATGGAGGATTGTATTCAGCAAAATGGGGGCAATAAATTTCAGTCTTAAAGGCTTTCTTTTATGTATCTTCTTTATTTTCTATTTTGCCTAACTTTCTACCATGGTTATATTATATCAGGCATTCTTGGTTTCACTGTCTTCATGATTGTTTGTAGTATATCAAGTAGTTTTGTTCTAGTAGGAGGTCTTATCATCAGTCAGTTATTTGGACACTCGAATTTCCTTGGTACCAAGATCCAAAAGCAACTGCAGACTTTTTAAATTGCCCAGTACTTCACATTCCTAGCTATTCCTTCCTGCGTAACTAGGGAATAGTATACAGTTTGGTCAAGGGCCCAAGTGTGTATGCTATTGACAGTGTATATCCCCAGGTTCAGTTTTGGAGATCTGTGCACAACAATGCAACTCTTTGTCCATAACCTCTGGAACTCAGGGCAGGGCCAAAGGGGTATGTTAGAACTAATACCTTCAGGTTATGGCTTCTTTGAAACTGTATAGCCTGACCGACAACATCCCAGAAGATCCCTGATCCTGAGCGCATATGTAGTTTTGCGCAACAAAAAACTTCTTATTGTACCTACTGTTACTAAGAAACTTTGTACAGGAAGGTAGGGTAACCCAGAGCTCTTGACTGAGTGACCTGCACTTTAAGACTGGGTAACTTGACTCCAAATATAGGGAAATGCCCTCTGGACATCTGGGTAACCATGCGTTATTATTCTAGCCTCTTCTTCAACTGGGATGATCGGTTGCATCTTTCCGCTAGTTACTTGCCATTGTAGAGTAGCTTTTCTACTTAAGATCTGAGAGGCCCTGTTCGGAAAGCCAGGATAAAAATATGTTATCGCATTTCATAAAAATAGGTCATAAGTTGCAATGAAAATGCACCAAGATTTTCGTAAACAATCCTGTTTGGCACCCCTTCTTTTAACATAGTATTTCCCCTTATAAGCAAGATCTTATAACAGGTTTGTACAATGGCTAGTGAATATAAGTAGCTTTTATTGACTTTCAGAATCCTGATACACATGCAAATTAGAGTTCTTTTTCTCAGGACAAGTCAAGATCTTTTCCGCATGATTAGTATAGCACTATTGCTTTAATAGGATTGTAGGTGGCATAATTGAAGACCTATCATGTAACGTGTTCGGGCCAGGCCCTAGTCACGTAGCGGTACGATAGGGGCCGATGGCTTCGTGATCAACACGAAGCGAGCGCTGCTGGCTAAAGGAGGCTTCGAATGTGGTGTAATAGGAGATCAATGAAGTAACCGTTTAACCAAGTTTATTTAAGAATACTGTCTGTTGAAGTCTGCTGTTTCCATCGTGGGAATCAGCGGTCTTTAAATACAGCATATCGTTTATCTCCAGTATGAGCGATATTTCAAAACCATGTGTGTATCAACCGATAGCACACGAAACATTACAAGTATCAAACGATACTGTGAAATCAATCATAAAACAATGTGTGTATCAACCGATATCACACAAAACATTACAAGTATCAAACGATACTCTGAAATCAATCATTAAACAATGTGTGTATCAAACGATAGCACACGAAACACTACAAGGATCAAACGATACTGTGAAACCAAACATGAAACCCTAGTAACCCGTACCGGTTACAGTCCCGCTATTCTCCTGATAGGATCCATCCTCATCGTCATCGCTATCGTGCAGCAATCTCAAGTCGTCCTGCAACATCCATTCCACACCTTCCAACCATCTCTCCAAGCGCTCCCCGCATGGCACTCCGCGCACAAAGCATCCCGACTCCCAGTAGTGTGGCAGGTCCACGAAGTTCCGTACTATCCGGTCCTCCCATTCCTCTGTCTCCACATTGATCCGTCCGCAATCTTCGCAGTGATCGATATAAAATATCTTCCAGTATGCGTGTTCTGGAATTATTTCTCGGTAAGGTAGGTACCCCAAAATGAGGTCTCGTCCCTTGATGCTGACTTCTGTGTAGGCCGACATTTTGGTTTTTCTTTCTCGTGTAAGGGTAAGTTTCTAATATGGTGAAGAATTTTGTAAGGGGTTAAAGGTTTGGAGGTCAGGTAGGGTGGTTTGTTTTCTTCGATGGTTTAGGGGCTGGTGGGTGGTATTTATGTTCGGTGGTGACCTCGCTTAGGTGTTGGCCTCGCTTAGGTGTTGGCCTCCCTTAGGTCTTCATAGGAAAGGTGTTGCTGCTTAATTTCGTTTTCTTCTGTCTCCATGCAACCATGACATTTTTCTGTGCTCAGGTAGCATCCGCTACCAAAGCGGAAAACATCTGAAACTGATTCTCCCCACATTCGTCCCGTCGACCCTGTTGTTATTTCAAAGTATTTGTTGCAGATATGTATGAATAGTCGGTGTGTAAGGTATCGTCTAGGGATAATATCACGGTCACCAACAGTCCCATTAGCTGATGGCGCAGTCTCCAAGGTACTTGCTCATAGTTTGACATCCTAAGGCTATTGGATGGAGTGTTCTTTTCTTTCGTTATTGCCAGTACTCCGCCTTGGCCAGCTGGGCTAGGTATGCCGCCTCGTCTTCCATTACCCGATTCTCATCTTCGCTGGTTTCGAACTCGCTTTCGAAGTGGGCTGACCAGAATCCGTCCTGTATTCCTTGGTCTGTGCCAGGGCGCAGGTGTTGGATTTCAGGTAGGGTTGGGCTCCACACCACCGTCACATGGTTTATCGTAGGAGGTAGCTCGTCCTCTGGTTTGTTGTCTTCCCACCATTGATTAACCGCTTCCATCGCATTTTCCAATCCCTCAAGGGGTTCCCAGCTATTTTCTGTTTCCGGGTATCCCACCCATTTCACTAGGAATTGGTCACAGTCATATCGTCTTCGCTGGTGTCGTATGGTTTCCACTTCCCATTCCGGTTTCTCGTTTACTACGATTGGGGGTGGTTTTGCGTGGCTCCTGGCCGGGAAGGAGATGTCATCGTTCCATCGGTATTTTTTCACGGTGGAAGCAAGGAATGTCACTTCTCGGTTCCTGTACATTCTGCCATCCATTTCTAACCTGTGATTTTGTGTATGCTCATCGTATCCAATTATCTTGAATGGTCCACGCCAGCGTGGTTGCAATTTCTTGCTCTGTCCTGATTCTGTTGCAAATAAACTTCCATATACCAGTAACACATTGCCCTTTCCTATCGGTGTATGGTGTCTGCGTCATTTTGCTGCCGTTCTCATGCTTCTAAATCATGCCATTTTAATCGCATTGAATGCCGCATTGCGGATTGCTTGGTGCCTGTTTAGTAATTCGTCGGCAACCAGTAGTGCTGAGTTTTTAAAGTTTGCTAGGGGTAGTAGTGGGTAATTCTTTCCGAAAATGGCTTTATATGGTGACATACCGAGTGTCTCTGAACATCCCCTATTTAGGTATGCTGCTGTCTCTGGTATGGCATCAAACCAATTATTTTGTCTGGCGTTGACCAGATTTCGGAGAGGTGTTTTCAATTGTCGAATTTTCCTTTCGACCTGTCCGTTCGTTTCATGGTGGCTTGGTGCCGCCTTGATATGTTCAATGCCTAACGATCACCACTGTTGTTTCCACACATGTGACTCCAATCTTGGGTCCGCATCGCACACCAGAGATGTTGGGTAGCCATGGGGTGTAAACACTTTGTTGCGTAGCAGTTCCCAGGTCACTTTTGCTGTTACTTGTTTTCTTGTCGGTATAAGCCACGTGAATCCTGAAAACCTATCCGTCACAACTAGGATTGTGTCGTATCCCCATGAATTGTGGAAAGGTCCCGCAAAATCAATGGCTATTGATTCGAAGATTTCTGAGGGCAGGGTAATCGTTTGCGCCTTTCCTTCTAGCAATTTTGTAGGTTCCTTATTCACCTGGCATGCGTGGCATTGGGCTACATACGCTCTAAAATCTTTCCACATTTCAGGCCAGAATAGGTACTCCGTTGCGTACCGTAAGTTCCGTTCAACACTGTGGTGGCCCTTGTTGTGAATTTCGCTAATAACATATTCTCTCAATGTCGTGTTTCCATATGCGGGGCCTTTCGGGATATACAGGGAGTCTTCCCCGTATTTGGTTTTTGCGTATAGCATTCCGTTTGCAACCTTGTAACAGGACAAAACTCCTGTAAAGTCCATATTCTGATTTACCTTTTACGAAATTGGTTCTTTCCGGTATGCTGCTACCATGTGTGCTCGGAACATTGCGATCCTTTCATTGACTGTCTGTAAGGTGTCGCGTTCCTCTTCCATCTCGCTTCCTCTCGTGGTCTCGGGTAGGTCATCCTCCTCATTGGCTTCTAAGACATCGTAAAGTCCACCCCGGTATTCAGTCATTGTTGGTGGTATTACCGAGACTATTGTCTCATTGGTAAGGCTTTCTAGCCGTTCCGCTCGCCTAATCGGTGTTGGGCTGTCAGGTCCTGGCATTCGGAATGGCGCTATTGTCTCGGTCAAAATGTTTTCTATTGGTTGTGGCTCCGGCATCTGGAATGTTGGGGCTTCCGGATTTAGCAGTGCCGGAATTGCATAAGATCTCGGCGTTGGCTGGGCAAGGGTGGACGGTCCTTCTCCCGCACTTCTTGGTCTTCCGCCTATGGTTTGTTGCCATTTCCAGTCATTGATTTCGGGAGACTCCAGAGGGCACGGATCAATTTCCGTACTCGGGGGGCTCGGTCCCTCACTAGCAGGGTAAGGG